>JAQJVL010002207.1:0-114599 GCA_035578905.1 Stictocephala bisonia
AACATAGGCTTAAAAATACAAGTAAAACCCCCAGTTATATAGGGACTAAACATTTTAATCTCTTACCTACAAATCTAAAGGAAATTAATAAACCAAGCCTTTAAAAAAAAAAACTAAAACTTTACTTACTGAATAGACCCTACTATAGGCTGACTGAGTACTATGATGAACATGGCACTATTAATTTTTAACTTACTCACTAAGACTTAGCTGATCCTAGGCCTTAATGAAGAAATTTTGACGATTCCCTAATCTTCATGATTATGGAGAAGAAGAGGATATGTAAGATGTAAGATGAAGATGTAAACAGGGTGTCTATTGCCAAATAGAAAAGAAAATTCATGACTTTTCATGACCTTACAACATGAAATTCATCACCCGAATAATGATGAATACGGTTCACGTTATAACATTGCATTATTTTCAGTCATATTCTACTAAATTACTGATATCATTATTAACCTTTAGTAGACAAAGTATAGATAAAATACAACAGATTAAAGTAGGCTAACAATATTTATTAATTAAAAGATGCCCAGCATTGTGTGAGTAAAACGGATTTGCAGACATATTTCATTATTAATATGAAAACAAAACAAAAAGCAGGTACAGACTCCAGAAACCCTACAAATTGAGCATTAACTACTTATATTTTCACATTGATTTATGTGATGATGACACATGTCTGCAGTAGGTTCAATTCTTAATTTAGCATCATCAACAAATCAAATAGGCCTAACCTAAGTTGAACAGTAAATTGAATTTATAGTGGATTAATTTACCTTGTAAACAGTCTGTAAGTGTTCCTATGTACCACCATGAGCTCCTATGTACTATTATAAACACTGATAAACAAAATTTTCATTTGTTTTGTAGTAAATATAAATACAGTACAAGTAAACGTCACACAACACAAATTTGTTTCATAAAATGCAGAAATATATTACAATACAACTACAAAATGCACAACTATTATGGTGATCGATTTCGGTGAACCAGGCTCACCTTCCTCAGACCAGAGGGATACACAAAAGAATCTTGTAAAAATGATCAAAGTTCAATGATAAAGCCAAATTGACTTAATGTGAAAATATTAGCTTAAAAATATATTTATACTTCCCGATTGTAGTAGTGCTTTGGTACAGGATATTTATTTATTTATTTTTATTTCTTTATATAAGGTTTTCCAAAAATATTCCATTAGTAGCGGCAAACACAATACTAATGTTAAAATGCTAAAATCAGTTTAAAATTTTCATCAAAAAGTAAAATTACGTTATGAGTGGGCGGATGGGTGGGTAAAGTGATGAGTGGATGGATGGATCATTACCTCCGTTTTAAATTGTTGAATTACTGTTTCAGTTGTATTAGAAAGAGTGTTATAAAACTTCATGCGTTAAGATTGAATAGAACACATTTTTAAACTCGCAAATATAACTTCCTAAAGAAGCCCATGAAAGATCTAAAACCGTAAAAGAAAGCATGTCCAGTTTTAGTTCATCTTCATTCGGAATTCAAACTCAGCCTTCCGGAAATACATCTTTTGTGAATCCCTCTGGTTTGAGGAAGGTGAGCGTGGTTCACCGAAATCAATCACCATAATATTTGTGCATTTTATACTTGTATTGTAATATATTTGTGCATTTTGTACTTATATTGTAATAAATTTCTGTTGTGTGACATTTACTTGTACTGTAAATGTAACAACACGTATTATAATAATTAAAAAATTAAATATAAATTTAACACGTTCGCTGTGGGTCACCGCCCGGGCGGTAGTGCCAGAATTCGATGGTGGCTGCGCACCGCCCGGGCGGTAACGGCGCCATGCCAAACTAATTCAGTACTAGTGCGGCAGCACTCTGGTGTAGTCGGGAGGTACGTTGTCCGTAAAGTATAGTGGCTGTCTTTTTGCGCAAACCGTTCTCGATTATCGTTATCGGTTCTGTTACTCCTTCTGGTGGATTTTTTACTCACTTTTTGCTATGTTTAGTGTAATTGTTTGTTATATAAGTGTGTTTTGTTGTTAAATAATGGCGTCTACTTCCCAAACTACACGTGGCACACGACGCCAACGGTCCCCAGACCCTTTTGAGGATGAAGAAGGAGCTTCAGATTCATCGGAGGATGTGCATGGGCATACTGACGATGTGTATTTTTTGACAGATTCTGATGATGAAATAGATTTAGATGCCAATTCCCCTATCTGGTCAATAAATACATCGGGATTAAGACAAATAGAGTTTGTAAAGGAGGAAAACTTTAATTCCATTACCTGGTCAAGGCAAGCGCATTGATTTTTTCAATTTTTTACTTGATGACATAATTCTTGAAAATATTGCGAGATTTACCAACGCCAATGCAATGCATATTTTCACACATTCCAACACCTTGACACCTAATTCTCGAATACATAATTTGAAGGACGTTACTGCAAATGAGATGAGAACATTTATTGGACTTTTGATACACACAGGAACAATAAAATTGAATCGCCTACAAGATTATTGGAAAACACACTGGTTGTTTTCTCTTCCATGTTTTGCAACTTACATGCCACGAGATAGGTTTATCAATATTTTGAGGTGCTGGTATTTCAAAAATGTACATGTACAGTACTCTAATGAGACATTAGCTAAGATACAGCATTTTGCTAACTATTTCAACTCTAAGATGGAAGCTACGTTTTACCCACAAAAGGAACTGTCCTTGGACGAATCTATGATTCTGTGGAGGGGCCGTCTTATTTTTCGCCAATATCTAAAAGAGAAGAAACATAAGTATGGTATTAAATTATACACATTGAGCGATCCCCATGGGCTAATTTTAAGATTTTTGGTGTATTGTGGAGTTGTAGATGAACTAGGAGGGAAAGGCCACGCTGAAAATGTTGTTTTGAAACTAATGGAGCGGAAATTAGATGTCGGCCACAGTCTCTATATGGACAATTATTATAATTCGTTCAGGTTAGCTAGCAAGCTGTTATCTAGACAGACATATTGTACAGGGACATTACGTATAGACCGTAAATTCAGTCCGAACGATGTCAAATCTGCTACGCTGAAAACGGGGGAGACCATATCAAGGTACGCCGAAGGCGTGTGCATCGCAAAGTGGAAAGACAAGCGGGTTGTTAGTTACATCTCGACAAAATTCAAGAATGACATGGTTCAATCTACGAAAAAACGAAACATCGTACGTGACAAGCCTCTTCCTATAGTGAAATATAATGGTTTCATGAAGGGGGTAGACCGAGGCGATCAAATGATGGCATACTACCCAGTCCGAGGAAAACACTCTGCTGGTATAAGAAGCTTGCGGTGCACATCATTCACATGCTCTTGCTGAATTCACATACTTTGCACAACATCTACACTGTGGGTGCAGCAGAAAGGAATAAGTGGACATTCTATGATTTTTGTCTCGCTGTCCTAGAAAACTTGCTGCCGAAACCTGTCGATCCGCTGCCTATCATGCCCCTTCGAGGAACCCCACACACACTAACAATGAATGGACCTCGACCTGATAATCCCAACAGGATCCACCAGAAAGACTGCCGTGTATGTAGGGTGAATAAAATCAGGAAGAAGTCAAAGTATGTGTGCAAGGCCTGCCCAGGTGAACCAGGAATCTGCCCAGGAAAGTGTTTTAACACTTTCCATAAAGTGTAAAAACACAAACATCCAGACTGTTGTAAATATATGTAAATATCTTTTTTATATACTACAAACTATTATTTTGGTAATTTATAAGTCATAGGCTAGTTTCAATGGACTAAAGTGAAGTGAAAGTGGATCGGTGATGCAGTTGGCAGTCGGTGGAGGGCGCCAGGAGCTGACTACCGCCCGGATAGTAACATTTTCAAAATGGCGGCAGATAGGGAAAATGTGGCGGAAACCCAATTTTAAGACTTGGAATCATCTTCGGGTAGCATAAGGTATGTTTTTTCATAATAATATTTTTTAGTATTTCGGATAGTCATTATTACATATAGCCGCAGCGAAAGTGTTAAAATTTTAATACACAATTAAAAATCATACAAACAAACAAATCTTCAGCCCCATAAAATTTCAGCCTTGGTCACAATCTCCGACAATAAAAAACTTTGAAGCCTTGGTGAGGCCTGTTCTTTAGAAAATGAAGATTCTGTTCATGGCTTGAGCTTTTTGTAGAAGAAGCTTTTAATAAATTACCTGTATCAGTATCTGTTTCTATTTTTATATTATGTCTAGTCATACAGCATGAAGGCATAGAGTTATCAGATGAAGGTCTATTTTCATAAAAACAGTGAACAAGCATCATTTGCTTACCACTTTTTAGGTTATTTTCTATCGAGCTATGTTTTTTCCCCCTGAGAGTGCAACTTAATACTATATGAGGCTGAATGGGAAATAACAAATGATTTTTTGCAATACATACAAAATGCTGAATGTACATCACTTTCATTTTTCCGAGGCCACTTCTTCCAATTTTCTTCTTTAGCCACAAGTTGTGAAATTTGCACTTTCCAGGCATTGTGCACAAACACTAATCACTTTTATTTGACTAATTTTAGGCCTATTTTGAACAATAATAAAAACCAACAATTTCGTACTAAAGTTCTTTATACATAAAAATTGCTATACGCATAAAAACAAACACTAGGCCTTACGAAAACTAACTGTAATAATAGGCCTACTAACTAAGATTCAGAAGAGAATTATAAAGTTGACGAAATTCCGTTAACAAATACAAAGTTTAAAGCACAACTAAACACTAAAACACGCCAGTTAGATGCCCACCACTTTGAACAATACGATCAAACAAATGGTATAACAGTCCATAAACAAAACAAACACTGATCAACGAACATCCAGCCCGGTGCTGCCAATAGCGAGCTGTTTTTTCTTATTTCCGTCCGTACAGCAATGGAGAATTGGAATATTGTAACCAAGAACGTTTCAATATTAAATGCCTATTGTGAATTCAAATATTGTAAAGCACACAGTTAATCACTTTCATCCATGAAAAAAAAATCAAAAGCAACTAAAACGTGTTTAAATTTATAGATTGCACAGTTATATAAATGTATAACATTAAAACATTTTGTAATATTGAGAATTCACAACACTGGTTTGACTCTGTTTATACACAGAAAGAACACATAACTTCGCATATGGTACTAATAGTGGTAAACGTACAATATTTTGAGTGGGAATGATGACGAACGTTTGCCTGATTAATACATTACACCATTCTCTTTTCCTGAATAGAGGAAAGAGAAGTAAAATAATTTTGAGCTGGCTGGTTTTCTGCACTCTCAATACGGTATTTATATCATAGAAAAGACTATAGTTAGAACAACATCGTAATGAAATCGACGAGAAACAAAAAATACTCTTGGCAAAATTATTTTTTTGCTGTTGAGTACGTTCCGAATTCCGTCTAGTAGCGCTTTGGAACGCTAGAAAAAATCGTGACTTTAGAAGCAATTTTCATGACTTTTTGTGAGATCCGTGACTGACTTTAAAAATTTGTTACTTTTCATGACCAGTAGACACCCTGAAACATATATACGTCTATGATCCAGAAAATGTGAACAGACCTACAAGATAAATCTTACCTGAGTTGAAAATGGCCGAGAGGGTTGTGATTGAGCACAAGTGTTTGCAGGTTGGCCAACCTGCGCATTTGAGGAGGCAGCGTCTCTAGCTGGTTATTGCTCAAGTCCAGAAACAGTAAATCCGTCAAATTGACAAAGAGAGTACTTGGAATGGATGTGATGCTGTTTAAGGAACAAGAAAATTTACTTTAATTACTTAAAACTCTAGTTTGATAAATATGAATACAAAGTCCATTGAATATATTTTCCACTATATTTTTTAACAATTTAAATAAAAACTCACAAATATTATTCTAAACAATAATTGAATACTTGTGCAAACTCATTACAAACATAAAATATATGTTTGTAAGGTTCAAAAGTTGAATGATTCTGCCCTTTTTTTATTTTCACCAACCAAATTTTCTTGAATCAAAAATAATGAATTTGCAAGTACACGTTTTTTAATATCATTTACAGTTTGTGTTTTATCAAATATATCTCCTGGCAATGGATTCTTCTTTATTTCACCTCAGAATGTATAAAAAGCTAAATTATCATTAAGAATACTTAAATCAATGTAAAGTTATCTTACATTTTTTTTCATTCAGATCATAAGATCGTTTTTGAGCTTAAATGTAATAAAAGAGCATGTGAAGTCCTAATTATCGCCTAAGAAAAATGTATTTTCATTCAGTATTTTCATAAGATCAACAAATCATGACAGCAGAAAAGATCATTTCACTCTTTACATTGGATTTTAAACATTACATGTTAATAAATTATTCATTGTTTTTGTACATTTGATTTGCTTTTTATTGTCTTCTGTTTTTGACTCAACAATCAAAATAGAAATATTTGTTAGTTGTTACTTGATGTTTAGAACTCACTACAACCTAATGTTTGTTTTCAAGGCTAAACGGAGTATGATGACTAATTTATAGAACAATTTTTGAGATAAGGTTCTTCAGGGTACTAGGGCGGCAATTCATATACCAAAGAAATGAAATGTAGAAGAGAAAATATCAATGAATTTTAAATGTAATACTTATTTAAGTTGTAAATTATGATTTCTATAAAATGACAAAAAAGGCTATTTTTTGTCCCACCCAGACAAGTAAAATGGATATGACTCTCTCACCCACCCAGACACGTACAGTGGGTATCATTGCCTATATCAAATCAATTTTATGTAGGGCAACACCTATTATTGATCCACCCACCCACCCATACACATACAGTGGTATTGACCCACCCGCCCACCAATACACGAACAGTGGTATTAATTGGGTATTAATAGGGCATCAGTAAACCTCAGAAGAAAAAGCCACTAACACAATAAATAGGAAAACAAATAAAGGAGGGAGGGAGAGAGAGATAGAGAACAAAGACTTGATTTCTTCTTAGGCTTTGACTGCTGTCAAAGAGCAAATCTATATTAGGGTCAATGAAAGATGAAATTAGGTCAATGAAAGCACATTCGTGAATAACTAAAATGGTACTATCTACTACAACACATAGTTGGCGTAACATATAACATTGTAAATTGTAATGTTAACAGCAGACTGAGATTCCATTGGTAACAAGTCTGCTGCACATTTAAGAGCCCATAGCTCACATTATATCTGTCTTACTTTATTATGAAGTTCAATGATGCATTTCTTTTGAGAGTTCCAGAATAGACCTTTAGTTCAAGAGATCCATTTGTTTGCTTGCTCATGCTTTGGAGTGTGTGATCCTACGGTTAGATGTTGAACAGGCTTCACAACCTAGATTTTTCTATATTTATTATGGCTGGTTTCTAAAGATGCTGAAAGCAGCATAATTTTCTTGACTATGTGACTAAACTCATACTCAACCAAAACAGTCACATTTCTCAAGTGTTGTATGTTTGAACCTCAAGGCTGTTTTGGACATTAAGAGTTCGACTAGTATGTGTCATGGTCAGTGGGTGGTATTAATATTAAAAATTATGCATTAGACCAGTATTCAACATTCAAGCTAAACCCTTGATTAATTATATCAGGCAATTTTAGATTGAAACCACAAGAAAATACTTACTTATTGTGACTGAGGTTGAGGACCAATATATTTCTGGCTTTCTCCAATCCCTCTGGGACCTCTTTTAACACATTGTGGCTTAGGTCTAGTGTGGTTAAGTCCTCTAGATCAAACAATTGCCCAGGGATGCCAGAACTTTTCACACGGTTATGGCGGATGTTAAGGGTGCGCAGCGAGGAAAGTTCTGTCAACTCCCCAAACAATTTCTCAAGACCATTGTGAGTCAGGGACAAATGTTCCTGGAAGACATATGATCATTAAATCAATAATGTAATGTAAAAATGTATGTTATGCAAGTAGGACAATTGAACAGAGAGAGTTAATTTAGATAGAAGGAAAGAAAGAGCATAAGATTTGCAAACACAATAACGGTACTGGTGGAAAATGAAGGCAGTTACAAAAAATTGCAGAAGATCTTGATAAAACACACAAAAAGTTACATCATTTTAACATATAAAGAAAAGAAATTAACTTTGACACACGATCAAGAGTTAATCAATAACGGCTACCAAAAGAATGGTAGAGAGAATAAAAAGAAAGGAAGAAAAACATAAAAATTTATGATACTGTGATGCAAAGAAAGAGGGACAGAACAGTTATGAAGAAATATTTCACAATGATCTACTAGGATTCATAAATAGTGATAATTATGATGAGAGCAACAATTAAATGAGACAGGTAATATGTTAAATGAAAGAATATGCATATATTACCTCATTTATTAGTTTAATTGGTAGTATAGTTTTATATCAAAACCTAACTTTTTGAATTTGTCAACTTTTCAAATACAAATGTTATTTTTATCTATAAGCAAAACAATTTGGAGCAAAAATGTTTGAAGTCAGGCCATTAATTACAGGGTTTTCAAAAGGGCATAAAGTTGAACTTATATTTGTTGTCTTTCATTTGAGGTATGGGCCAAATTTATTAAATTCATAAATTAAATTACACACAACATAATTTGATGTGAAGAAATGTGCCTTTCACAATATTTAAATTATTTTAATAGTCTAATACAAAAATCTTACTTACCAATTTCATGAGACTCCCAAGTTCTTCAGGGACTTGAGTCAAATTTGATCTATCCAGTTTGAGCCATTGGACCCCTGACATATGCTGTACTGATTGAGGAAATCTGCCATCCTAAAATAGAACAATAACAAATTTATTAATAAAGGAATTATATTCTTATGTTTAAATGTAAACAATATAGAAGGTTTTAACATTAAAATGAACACGATAACTGTTTCAACGATTATATCAGACAAATTTATTGAACTAGTAGACAAGATGTAAAATACTATTATCATTCAAAACAGTCCTTTGCTACGATTATTGCTATTAAGAACATTACTACCCAAATTAGATAAGACGTAAGATAATTTATTTAGAATATTATTATTTCTAATAATAGTGCTAGTTTAAGATGTACTGAAAGTATATGTATTGTTGTTATTTTAAGTTGTTCTCGTGTCCTGCTGTAACCATTTAGTAATTTGATTATTCACATTGCAATTATTTTTATGCATGTTTTTTATAAGAGGCATATTATAAGAGGCATGTTTTTTAAAGCAAGTATTGTTTTCGGATTTCACCATTGTAGTGTTGCAGCTGGCATTTGGTGATACTGCTTTATATTGGAAAGCCACAGCAGCCATTATGGAACCATTGTAGTGTTGCAGTTGGCATTTGGTGATACTGCTTCATATTGGAAAGCCACAACAGCCATTATGGAACCATTGGCAGTGTTTAAGGTTGTTTATGATTTATGTTTTGGGATTTCACCATTGTAGTGTTGCAGCTGGCATTTGGTGATACTTTATATTGGAAAGCCACAGCAGCCATTATGGAACCATTGTAGTGTTGCAGTTGGCATTTGGTGATACTGCTTTATATTGGAAAGCCACAGCAGCCATTATGGAACCATTGGCAGTGTTTAAGGTTGTTTATGATTTATGTTTTGGGATTTCACCATTGGCAGTGTTGCAGCTGGCATTTGGTGATACTGCTTTATATTGGAAAGCCACAGCAGCCATTATGGAACCATTGTAGTGTTGCAGCTGGCATTTGGTGATACTGCTTCATATTGGAAAGCCACAGCAGCCATTATGGAACCATTGTAGTGTTGCAGCTGGCATTTGGTGATACTGCTTCATATTGGAAAGCCACAGCAGCCATTATGGAACCATTGTAGTGTTGCAGGAAGTTAAGCCACAGCAGCCATTATGGAACCATTGCAGTGTTGCAGCTGGCATTTGGTGATACTGCTTTATATTGGAAAGCCACAGCAGCCATTATGGAACCATTGGCAGTGTTGCAGCTGGCATTTGGTGATACTGCTTTATATTGGAAAGCCACAGCAGCCATTATGGAACCATTGGCAGTGTTGCAGCTGGCATTTGGTGATACTGCTTCATATTGGAAAGCCACGCAGCCATTATGGAACCATTGTAGTGCTGCAGCTGGCATTTGGTGATACTGCTTCATATTGGAAAGCCACAGCAGCCATTATGGAACATTGTAGTGCTGCAGCTGGCATTTGGTGATACTGCTTCATATTGGAAAGCCACAGCAGCCATTATGGAACCATTGTAGTGTTGCAGCTGGCATTTGGTGATACTGCTTTATATTGGAAAGCCACAGCAGCCATTATGGAACCATTGGCAGTGTTGCAGCTGGCATTTGGTGATACTGCTTTATATTGGAAAGCCACAGCAGCCATTATGGAACCATTGGCAGTGTTGCAGCTGGCATTTGGTGATACTGCTTTATATTGGAAAGCCACAGCAGCCATTATGGAACCATTGGCAGTGTTGCAGCTGGCATTTGGTGATACTGCTTTATATTGGAAAGCCACAGCAGCCATTATGGAACCATTGGCAGTGTTGCAGTTGGCATTTGGTGATACTGCTTTATATTGGAAAGCCACAGCAGCCATTATGGAACCATTGGCAGTGTTTAAGGTTGTTTATGATTTATGTTTAAAATCCCTCCTCAGATTGAAAAAGTGGCAGACTCTTAACGCGTTGACTGCCACATGAGGGCCACCGGTGGCCCACACAACAATTTTAGCTCAAGCCATGAGGGCCACCGGTGGCCCTCACTAGATTTCAGCCTGGCGCCACAGCTGTTTCTACGGTAAAGTTCAATATTCATTGTTCCGAGTTCTGTGTTCCATGCAACCGGAAACGACCCCCCGAGTACAGAAACAGCCGACATCCGGTCTTTTGCCGCCATTTTGTGAAGTTATTGATGAGGTACACCGGTGGCCCTCATGGCGTGGGGGCAAAACTTTACATATGCCATATGATATTATGTTTCAGCTGTTTTGTTGTGATGTTTATATTTTCTTCCCGCGCACTGATCAGCTTTTGAGGTTAGGTGTTTATTAAGTGACATTGATTATTTTTGTGACAGAAACTAGTCTGTCTAAATGTCGTTAAAACTAGTTCAAATATAAAAAAAACGTACTTAGGGTTGCTTTATTTAAAAACCAGAGGACCGTTTTCTATCACATTTTATGAGCTTTCAGAATATATCATTAAAAATTACGTAATACTAAAAATGGTGCTACAATTTGTGTTTGATTTATAAAAGACGCGGGGGCCACCGGTGGCCCACATGGCGCACAGCGGCACGTATGACGTGGGCTACCGGTAGCCCTCATGGCATCAGGCGGACATACAGTTTTACTAGGGCGGGCTCAGAATGACACAATAAATTGTCTACGCTGGCAGTCAACGTGTTAAGTATGCCCTGTGATAAGTTTTCTTAATGCTAAAGGCATGAAAGCAGCTGACATTTACTGTGAGATCTGTAAGTATATGGAATGTGGCCATACGAACATTGCATAATGAGGAACAAAGAAGGCGACCTACACTAATTACTGATGATTTGATGCAAAAGTTGATGAAAAAGACAAAGAGAACAGATGCTTTACGATTTCATATTTAGTTATGAAGCGTCAAGAAATGTGATTTATGAAATAGTGAGAGTTTGAAATGCCGAAAGATATGTTCACACTGAATTCTGAAAATGCTAACAAAGAATTATAAAAACAATGTTTTGCTACCGGTAGTACTTTCAGATTCCTAGAGCATTACAATCAGAATGATGAAAATTTTTTGAGCTAAATTGTCATTGGTGACAAAACTCTAATGGCCTACCTTATGCCAGAATTAAACATTAAAATTCATCCAGAATAATGGCCGACATTTTGAACAGTCCCTGTAGTGCTCCAACAACTTCTGACAGTAATAAATCAAATAAAAGTTTAGAATTCAAGTGTAATTTAACAATATGTGAAAATATAAAACTTATCGCTTATTATACAGGCAAATTGTTTATATTATTAAACAGACTACTTTCAAATGATTTTTAAATCTATTAGAAATCCATGGTATTTAAAAAAAGCTATAAAACATGTTGGTTTTTAAAAAATACTGCAGATTTTTAAAAACGATTGATAAGCTACCTAAAAATAGCGAATTGGAATTTAGAAACCTAAAAAAAGTTAATGAAATTGTCATAACATAAGCATGTACTAAATTACAAAAATTACAAACACTTATCAATCATTAATGACCCTATCTTATAATCTTTCAACCATTTTTTAGGTAGTCAAATTTTGCAGTTTTTATGTCTCTTGTGGTTTCTTTGAAAAGTTATACTTTTTACGATATTGAGCTTTGAAAACTAAAAAGAGTCACCATTTTGAAATGGTGCAAAGTAGGGACTTGACACTAAACACAAAAGTACGTCTTTTTATTACTCATACATATACTGGGTTTGAAATTAGTATCTTTAAGGGCTATTAAGATATAATAAATTATGTAAAAAAAAATCAGACAGATAGAAAACTAAGCGTTTCAGGACAAATTTTTAAAGGAACTTTTTTCTTAGTTTTTGTGTAAGTAATCATTTCAAACTCTTGAAGGGTTTTTTTAAAACATCCTGTATATCTATGCCAAAAAACCTTGTTTTAACCATTGAACTGGACATTAGATTTTCCAGTTGATTTTTGAGCATTTACAGAAATTTTTTGACAAAAAACAATAAAAATTAGCAAAATTATATAAACCTACAGTACTTATGTTTTGTATCATTTTACTCACAATAAACCAGGCAATGTGACAGTAAATTATTATTATTTTTCTAAAATAAATTTGTATGTCACTTAATATCTTGAAAAATACTTTCTGGAATACAAAAATGAGAGGGGGGTTACCTAAAAAAAAAAATTATTACTGTACTAGGTTAAACATTTCAAGATATAAAAACATTCCAAATGTTATCTAGTTTTAGCTATATAAAAGAATTACGTGACTTTGAGGGAGGGGGAATTATTATAATATAACCATATGTAGCTTATTTATATAAACAAAATTGCAAAAAATATTAGATGACTGTATCACTATATACTTCTAATTCATAGCTAAAATTTACACAAAAACATGCTTTTTAAAAATAGATACAGTTGTGAAATATTGACCATGGCCTGTCAGCTTTGGGGTTTATAGATGATGGACGACATTTTTCTAGCAGACTTGTTATTTTCTTCATGTTGACAAATTTTTTCCTCCTTAAGAAAACTTCAATAAATTTGTATAGTGGGGAATAGAAGAACTCTTCCCATTTCCAATCGTTTATAAATAATATCTATATTAATATTAGATTGACAATAATAAATAATCACAGATAAGAACTAGATGGCTAAATTTAGCTAGATGGTGGTTGAGTAGTAAACACAGCCTATACTTGGCCGCGTTCCTTTCGGAAACAAAACAAGCATACCATGACAACCAAAGCAACTTCCCGTTTCCAGTAATATGTAAATCTTGTCAATATTGTGAATAAAATAATACCGGAGAGGAGCAACATTGTTGTTTCCAGCTGTATGGCCGTAGCACAGAAGTAAAACAAGGCTGAATTCTGCCGTGTTTTGGATGAAGGATTAAATACTTTATGGCCTATATTTGTAAGACGTTCCCCATATTAATATTGTAGTTACGCAATTTTCTGCACTAGCCCTATTCTAGGTGAATAAATTTGTTTGATTGTTTAAAAAATAGTACTGCCCCCGCTGAATTCTGCCATGTTTAGCATAAAAAGTTAAATATACATACTGCCTATAATATCAAGACTGTCCCCCATTATCAGTATCATAATTTAGCAATATTAAATCTATCCTAGATGAGTCAATGACCTCATCAATGTTTGATTGTTTATAAAATAGTACTGCCAAAATATTAACCTAATAGGTTAGGTCCTACTTACACTGAAGTCATTTCTGCTGAAATCAACACCTCTTACGAATGGTAGTACTCCAGTATTAGCCATTTTATGTAAATATTTAAACTCAATACTTGCTCAATATCCTTTTAAATTCTTACATCTCACCCTCAATCACAATCCTGTACCATAGCATAGCATTCAAATACATATGTATCTTAAAACTATGTGCAAAAAAGTGTATTATATCACAGTCTAACAGTATATTGTTAGATGTTGTGGTTATACATTATATGCCTTTGACCTGAAGTCCACCTGTCACTATAATATTATACAATTAAAATAAAAAGTTTCTTGTTGTATGAGAAAAAAATGCTTAACGTGAAGAAAACACGAAACTATGACGGCGAAGAGTAGAAGCATAAACCTTCTAGAAAGTCTATGGTAGAAAAACCCTGTCAATGAATATTTTACTGTATATGAACTTTTTTCACAAAATTTAGACCTTATATTGGTGTTTGACAATTAATACGGAAAAAAGACATTTCCTAATTATTATTATTTTATTGCTCGGTATCACACTACAGGAATTTCTCTCCTAAAAATAGATATGTATAAGAGATGTATGAAGACAATGAAAATACTACAATGAATAAAAAAAGGAATGTTAACTTCTAAGTTTAAAAAAATATGTTTTCTCTTGTGTCTGAACACACTGGAGACGTCAGTAGTTGTTTTCCTTCAGATGGCCGTTTCTCAAATTGCCATTAAGTTCCTCTGCGTTATTACGGACCAAATCCTTGTAATAAAAACTCGAATTCATCCGCGGAACGGAACGTTTATCGTTAACCCCTCAATATTAAATATCAATATAAATGACGTTTTTCTGGCGTTTCCTTCAGTTTTCCAATATGTAGTTTAAACTCATTTAAACAAACAAATCTTTGAATAATAATGGTTTTCTGTAGAGTGGTGAGTACGTTATCACAATACCGGTACTTCATGTAAGCTGTGTTTCTGAGATTAAACCTATTTTATAATGTATTACAGAGTTTTTTATTTATTTGCTCAAATGACTAAATTGAACAAAACCAAAGTTATTAATCAATCTCTTGTTAATACATTAATGTTATTTTGTTAAGCCCAGAACCAAATAAATTTCTCAAAAAACTTGAAATGATAAAATTCACATGAAGTACTGTTTAAGCAATTAACAAATAGGCCTGATATATTTTTAGTAAAGTAACTATAACCAGACTAGGGGGCGGAAATAATTATTGTGCCTAGGGGCACCAAAATACTAAATCTGGCCCTGATAATAGAGCTGAGAACAATAAGAAGAACAACAAAAAGCCTGGTAACATGAGGGATTTTGAAGTTCTGCAAATAGATCTCTGTATATGGATAAATTTAACTAGAACACCAATAAGATCACCAGTTAAATGTCAAAAACTGTATTTTTCTCCAGATTCCCCCAAAAGAATAGAAATTGATAAGAAGAGCGACATTACTCGCCATCAACTTGTCAAAGATGTTATGGATAGTCTTAAGCGTATGGCTGGGTAGCAAGGTGGCTGCTCTAGCAACAAAAGTCGGTGTGTGACTGTTTCCATGCGAATAAAAAATTTAGAAGACGAAAATAGGCAACTGAGACTAAAGATGGACAATATGAGAGCACAGGATCAAATTTTTATGGTTAAGTTTATTGACTTAGAGGGAAGATCTAGGTGGAAAAATCTCATTTTTAGAGGGCTGAACTTAACTAGTGTACTCGGGATTTTAACAAGTGGTTAAGAAGGTCTACAACAAAGTATCAGTAGTAAAGATATTTTTGTGAGCTCACTTATGATACAAGAGGTAAGGCTATTATTGCCCATATCCCTGAGGATAGAGGTACATTATAACAAGAGTGCAGAATCTAAAGGGCACAGGGTTCTTGTGGCATCGGGGCTTCCCCAAGAAGATACGTCAGGAGTGTACTGTTTGATGGCACTGCGAGCGGAGTTGGAGCAGGTTCCTGTACATAGTATAATGCAGCTAGTTTTCAACCACCTTTTGTGCAAGGACTCAGGCTTACATGGAAAGAAGACACCTCAAGATGCAGAGGTAGAGATAGTCTGAACAAACTTAAGTCATTATTTTTATTATCAAGTCTTTCTGGCAGCCCTTGGGAACAAAAAGCTTATGAGGATACAGCGAGCTACCTACAATACATCTCTCATTACTGAGAACGTACCGGGGATTTCGGGAACAGTTGCGGCAGCATCCAAGTCAGACTGAGAGGACTCTACCAATCTGACGTTGGATGGACAAGTGGTGCAAGACACAGTGACCAAGCCAAGCAACGGGTTTAAAAGTAAGGAATTAAAGTTCTATTTTACAATGTAAATGATAGATCAAAAACTGTTATAAATAACAGTTCATTTCCAGCATTATTAATAAACTTGATTTAGTTTTGTTGTTTCTATCATTGTTTTAGATATAAATCAAGCAACTAATTTTTGTTGGCAGGCTACTATCTGATTGAAAAGGAAACCAGACATCTGGCTAGTTCAAGTTAAACCGCAAGATTGGGTGACACATTTTAGAACATTGTTGAATTCTCTACTAACTACGCAGAACCTTTGGCCATTAATAATATACTAGATAAGCTTTACTATTAGTAAACTAAAGTTTGTATTAAAAAGGGCAAAATGTAATTAAGCCCCAAGCTATGATAGCATTTTTAAAAGCTCCTTATCAAATTAAAAAAAATGTGATAGAGACACTTTAAGATAACATAGTCATTTCAAACTTGTTTGTAATTCAAGACAATTGTCCATTAGTGTAGATGCTCATCATCCCCCTCTAGTTATTAGTGTTGACAATAAAGATGTTAACAAAATAATGGAAGTAGATAAGTCAAAATTGAATTACAACTTTAAAAAATCAGTTTTTTTTAAAGAACATCCTGGAATGTAATGAAAAATATTCAAGATGTTAATTTAGCTGTTGATTATTTTCATTGAAGGTTGTACATTGTTTTTGAATTGTATGTTCCTCAAACCAAAAGATTTATATTAAAACAGCCACCTGGTTTGATTGTAAATTAATAATATTAATTGAAAGGAAAGAAAGGCTAAGAAGAAGATTGATAAAATACGGGGTTACAGATACATTACATGAATATAAAATGCTAAGAAGTATAATAAAACAGGATATTAAATCAGCTTATAAAATGTATATTAATCATTTTAGAGAACAAGGTGATAAGTAACCCTCAAACTTTCTGGGGTGTTGTAAAGGGCTTATAGTTGATGATAAGAATCCTACTGATATGAAAATGAATAATAGAGTTGTGGAGGGGGAAGAGCGATAACAGAGGAATTAGCCTCGTATTTCAAGTCAGTTCATGAGCCCTGTCAGTTGAGCAGTGTTGAGTTGTGTTGTCGTGCGCTCTACTCACCCACTCTTGTCTCTCACGCCTCAAGATGTCCTCTTTGCTTTAAACATAAAAAATGTCTTGGCCCAGATAATACTCCACCTTACATACTAAAAGCTTGTTCTGAACTGTTTTTTGAACCATTACTTATTATTTGTAACTTTTCTGTATCTAGTAACATTTTTCCAACTAAGTGGAGACATGCAAAGTCTTACCTATTTTCAAGAAGGGTGAGACTTAATAAAAAATTACTGCCCAATATAAATTTTACCTGCCCCTGTTAAAGTATTTGAAACTATTCTCCATCATAAATTGTTCAATCATGTAAATAAATATTTATCTGCTTAACAGCACAGACTTCTTGGTAGGTCAGTTACTTCTTGGTAGGTCAGTTACTTCTTGGTAGGTCAGTTACTTTTTGGTAGGTCAGTTACTTCTTGGTAGGTCAGTTACTTCTTGGTAGGTCAGTTACTTCTTGGTAGATCAGTTACTTCTAATTTAATGTAGTTTTTCTAATTATTGTATTTCAGCTATTGATAATGGTGGGCAGGTGGATGCTATTTATAGATTACGAAAAGGCCTTCGATAAAGTTAACCATCTTGTGTTACTTTCCAGATTAAATTGTTTAGTGTTGTCAGATTATCTTCTCAGGCTATTTTGCTCGTATCTCATAGGACGAAAGCAATTTATATCTTTTGAAGGATTTTCATCTAGTGAATTCTTTGTAGAATAAGGAGTACAGCAGGGCTCAAACCTGGGTCCTTTGCCTTTTACTATGTTCATAGACATTTTGAAAGACCAGATTATTAATTGTGAGATTCTGTTACACGCTGACTATTTGAAACTTTACTACCATAAATAGCAGGATTTATGGTAGTAAAGTTTTGACACAGCATTGTTCTTTAATACAATCTGTTTTAGATTGTCTTTATAGTTGCAGTATTGACATAGATAAATGTGCCCTTGCTATTTCTAAAAAAGACTCTTATGACATTATAATATAGGTGGACAACTATTATCAAAGGAAACTTCTATTAAACATCTTTGTGTCACTTTAGATTCAAAGTTATCATTTTGTAATCATATTAAATCTATATCAAGTCTGTATTTTCTATTTTAGGTATTATACTTTGGTTGGGCAAGATTTTCAATAATATGATAAGTATTAAACTATTGTATTGTTCTTTGGTAAGATCAAGGGTGGTCTGGTATCCACATGTGAATTATTTATCCGATTTTATTGAGGTTTCTCTATTATAAATCCTTTGGCCATTATACTTTGGTGCCTTACCCTGAACTTCTTACGTTATTCAAAATTGATCGTCTGATTGATGGACGTAAGTTGGCAATGGTCATGTATGTAAGGCGACTGGTGTTTGGGCGTTCAACGGCATTGCTGTTTTGCATTCAGTTTACTGTGCCCAGGCACAATTCTTATTCTCATCAGCTCTTCACCCACACTTCTCTCGCACAAACTTAGGGACCTGTTCACCCCTTAACACAATGATTAGACTGTTCAATGCAATCAATATAGTAATGAGAGTGATATTTTTTTCAACTCTCACGCCATCTTCTACAGACTTGTAATTAGATATATATTGCCAATTAATTTATAATTCTTGTACTATTTTTCGGTTTCTGATATTGTTGTCTTATTTAATATTCTTATTATTCTTAATATGGTGTTGTTATTGTTGTGTTTGATCATGGTTAAATTTTTAATATTTATTTATAACTTTTTGTTAATGATATTTGTTCTTTGTTTATTTTGTTTGATTCTCACTATTTATTATATTTATCAGTATTGAATTCTCATTTTCATTACATATTATTTAATGTTTTATAATACTGATTTATTGTTGCTAGTTACCAATTTGTGTGAATATTTTAATGAGTTAATGAAGATATTTGACAGAAGGACATTGAAATAATGTATATTTTCTTATGTATGTCTTTTGTATTGCACATTCTTAAATTAATGCTGCATTGTAATTGGGTGTTTGCATGTTGTGAAGCATTTTGAAATTGAATAAATAACCTTTCAGCTATTTATAACCATATACAGGGTAGATGGTTTTAAACGCTTTCAAAACGTTTTTATTTCTTCACTTGTAAAAGTGAACTCTTGTACAATATCATGGCTACAAAGAACCTACTATTGATGCCATTAGCGACATTTCATCTTTTTGGGGAGATAGCCCGTGAGAAGTTGAACGAAAATCTTCAATGTAAGCCTAGGTCGAGTTTGGTATCAAATGACGATCAAATTAGTTACTTTGAAATTCAAATGACTGCTACTCTGGAAAGATAATCCTTTTGAAGTTCGGTTTGCAGCAATTGATTTATCTTGAATAGACCTTTTATTTGCTACCAAACTCGAACTAGGCTTACATTGAACATTTCATTCAACTCCTCACGGGACTTCCCCTTGAAAAGATGAAATGTCCCTAATGGCGTAAAGAAGTAAGTTCTTTGTAACTATGATGATGTACAAGATTTCCCTTTTACAAGTGAAGTCATACAAAAGTTTTGAAAGCGTTTCCATATTTGTTTCCACCTTGTATAGTTTGAGCATGAGAAGGATGAGCACAATGTTAGAGGATTATAGAGGTACATAATTTATAGATAATACATTTGTTTGTTTTTATCAATATTAGGTTAATTAACTGACTAGGTAACAGCGAATAACATCTTTAGTTTACTATGTATGATAAAAAAGCAATTTATTTACTAAGAAGCAAAAACTGTATTGCTTCTTTGAAACAGGACTTCCTGATCTAGAAGCCATCAAGTCTGTGGACTCTTCAAAAATGTTAAGGATTTTAAAATGTTATTATAATAGGACAAATGTAAGGTATGGTGTAAACAAATTGTGATGTTTAGAATTTAAGTTAATTAATTCAAATTTAAAGTAATTCTGGATCTTTTCCGTTATACGTATACCACTATTTAAATATATTGAATAATACATTTTAACCATTGTTTGGTATAAATAACGGAACACGGTATTCAATTTATTGATTTAAAACATGTTTTCCTCATTTTCAACCTTTAGAACCGGCTTTCTTATCTGTAAAGCAATTGGATCTTTTCCGTTATGTGTCAGCAATCCCAATACATCGAGGCCGCCCATATACATCGCACCGCGGCAGTTATGGTTAGGTTAGGTTATTATATTGTAGAATGAACCTGTAATTTGTAAAAACATTCTACAATAGGCTATGCTAACCTAACCTAACCATAACTGCCGCGGCGCGATGTATATGGAAATATTTTGGGATTGCTGACACATAACGGAAAAGATAGTGGTATACGTATAACAGAAAAGATCCGTAATTCTCTTTAAGGATGGTTGTACGTTAAAAAAACATGATAGACGGTGCTATAAAGGCTAGAGGGTTTAAATTATAAATAGCTTTATTATTCGGGAATTAGCTTTGTTTTATCTCTTTCTTGGAAGTTTCATTATAAAGAAAAGGCAAGACTACTAAATCTATACCTATAAAAGGCAAATATCACTGACTCACTCATCGCTGTAACTAAAAAAAGTACTAAGCCTACGAGGCTGAAATTTTGTAGAGTCAAAGGTCTTATGTTGTAGATGTGCAATAAGAAGGGATTTTGAAAAATTCTTTGTAAATCGAAGATGGCAGCCTTTTTAGTGCCAAAAATTTTACATGCCAAAAACAGTGTTTCTCTAATTGGACTGTAGCAGCTAAATGAACGGTTCTACAGAAAACTAACACCATTTTCTGTGCCTGACTTGAGACGATCTACAACTTTCGCCCTATGACTTTTTGCTCTATCTCACCTCCTTCGTCCTTAAGTTGAGCTAGATTTTCAATTTGTGCATGTAAATCAAATTGGTTGATTTATGGCCTCTAAGAGTATTACAGATTTTTCTGAACTGTGAAACTTTGTTATCTAGAACATACTGTATTCAATGGAAAAAATATACAATTTAATCTGAACACTAATATAGCCAAGTCATAGTACATGGCTAAACATGGTGAGAAAGACAATATTTCACTGATTCAGAGTCAATTACCGTACTTTCGCCCTCTAAAAGTAGACTTACAGATTTTTCTAGACTGAAACTTTGTTATCAAGGAGAACAAACTGTTTTCAATCGGAAAATTAACAATTAAGTTTTAAAGCATGCATAGCCAGATCATAGGACATGGCTAAACATGGCGAGAAACGCAATATTTTATTGATTCAAAGTCAAATATTGTGCTGTGTCAATTATTCAGAGTTTTAGTACTTTGTGCCCTCTAAAAGTAGGCTTACAGATTTTTCTAAACTTTGAAACTTTTTTATCTAAGAGAACATACTGATTTTAATCAGAAAATTTAGAATTGGACACTTCTTTTTGATTCTCATTAGAACTGAACTCTAGTTTTTTAATGTCATTTTTTGTTTATTTATGCTAACCACACAACTGGAAAAGTGGTTGGCTCTAGTTCCTAAGAATTCAAAATGTATGTACATGTAATATTGAAAAAGGTTGATGCAACAAATAAATATTATTATTATTAATCTATCACTATGTGGTATAATCTTTTGAGTAGTAACTAAATTTGTATCACATAATACATATTTGTGGACGCTGGTAATTTAGAGAGAGATATAACAGCATTACTATAAACAACTACATACATATTACGTAGCATATTCTAAGTCTCACCATTACATGCATTTAACTAATAATTGTGTTATATTTTACAAATTTCTAATTACATAAATATTTGCAACACATGTGTAAAAAAATAGTACAAAATTATACATTCAAAAAGTTGGACTATATTTAAAGATAATTTGTATTTTTTATGAAAAGTTAAACATTTTATAGTATATTATCACAAATTATTATTATTATATACACTCTTTGGAAAATAATGTTATATGAATGTAGTAGCATATCCTGGAACATCCAAAGTTATTGGTATCCCGGTATGATATCCGCATACTGAAGTTGCTAATATCAATATTCTTGAGGCAAGGTTCAGGCACTTTTCAGGAATCTAGCAACAAAACAAGTAACAATATTTTACTTAAAACAATAATAACAATGAATACAATACCTTGACAAAATCTAACAATCATAGATTATAGCGAATAAAACCAAATGATATTTACCCCACAACATTACAGTATAAACTCATAAGAGCACTGTAAAAATTGTAACAAATAAAATGAAGCAACTACACTAATGCAAATTGCTGTTTTCACAAATGACAATAGAAAGAAATAATATTAAGTACTGATAGTAAGACAAAAATTACACCTTTCGCTACAGCATTTTAAAAATCTAAAATATTCAATGATCAGTTCACTCGAATTCCGGTTATGATAAATGGTATGAAATTATGGTTCAATAAAAATGGCTTTAAGTTAAATGTTGAGAAAACATAACTCATATATTTTTCTGTAAGAAATTAATTTGAGGTAAATACATTTTCTAACTGAGCTAAATCCCACAAATTTATACTGTAAAAGTTAAAGTTGGTCTTATTTTACCAAGCGAAGTTAGAGCTAAGAAGCCCTCTCTAACACTTAACCTGGGGACCAAAGGCTTAATGTGACTTCCGAACCACGGGAGCAGCAGGGTAAAAACTACTAGTGGTCTTAATGGGAATCGAACCCGGACCGATTGCGTGGCAAGTCAACGCCTTAGCCCCTTATCTATGGCCACTCCTATATATACTGTACAATTAGATACAAATATCAATTGGAAGGCATAACGTAAGTATATTCAACAAATATTGAAATCAGTCATTTTCAGTTTTCTTCATTTGAGAGATAACATTTCTCTGCAAATATGTGAAATCGTTTATAATGATTAGGTTGAATCAATACTGATATATGTCATAACATAACTTTATAGGGACAAGCACATGGTATCATAAATATTTTTAGATTACAGAAAAAACTCAAGAAGTTTTTGCAATAACACATTAAGAAATCTAAAAATTCTTAAAATACCTGGATTATACATTTGTGACATCTTAATTTGGATACATAGTCTAAAACATGATAAACCAGAAATAATAATATTTCATGACCAATATAACTCCACAACAAATTCTAATTTCAGACTTCCACATTATTGATTTGATATATTTGAAAAAAATCCTGTATATTGGTATGAAACTGTACTATGAACTTCCAAATATCATAAAGACTTTGGATCTAAATAAATTTAAAGACGTTAAAAACCATACTGTCCAACAAGTCTCTTTATTCAATTCCCAAGTTTTTCAAGGTCCTCAGAACTTTAATATTATTTTCATTTAATTTAAAAATGACAATGATTTTATAGTTTTTTATGTTTACACCAATTTTATAGTTATCAGCTTATAGGCAAAGCATCTGTTATAGCATTTAAAATTATCACCATACATGTATGGGTAGATGGTAGGCCAATATCACTTTACGTGTATTGGGAGGTGAGAGGGCCAATGTCACTTTATGGGTATGGGTTGGTGAGCTATTATAACCATACATTTACGGGTAGATGGTGGGCCAGTATGACCTTACGTGTACAGGCAGATGGGAGGGCCAATATCATTTTACATGTATCCATGGGTGTGGGTTGGTGAGCTATGAAGAGGCAGATGGGTGGGTACCATCACACATCTTCATGTGTTTGGGTGGGCTATCATCACTGTACTTGAATGAGTGGGCAGGAGAGCCATTAATGTACATGTACAGGAGAGTGGGAAATAAGTGGGATAACATTACTGTACTAAATAGGTACTCTTTTGATATATTCAAAATTAAGACATTATACAGTACACTTGTCATGAATGTTTGGTACTAATACAGAATGTATAATGTCTATAGTTTAAAAACTTCAAACAATATTCATACATAGTAATGGACATTATTAGATGTGCACTAATAAATGGCCTGTGCATAGACTGGAATCAATAACTTTAAACTAATGTAAAAATCATTTAAAAAAAACATAAATTAAGCTATATTAACATTAGGTTTTGAACTTCTACATAGCATTCAATGATATTAAGTGATGGAAGATGATGCTAAATGGCATTTGAATAAGTCACATAAATTGGTGGGTTTGTAGTTTTTATATAAATTTGAAATGGAAAGACACCTAAACTAAATTCAGACTGAGCCGAGATCCAAGTCTTGTTGTTTTACAACCAGTCTGTCATGATTATGTAAAATCCATCCTTTGTTATGTTATTTAAAAAAATCCTTACCCTTATTAGGTTTCTGTTCAGAAAAAAAACATGATTTTAGTACTTTAAATAACCCCACATGAATACCCATAAATTCAACATAACTGTTCTAGTTTTGACAGAGCAACAATCTACAACATATCTAACTAACCAATATATAATTTTTCCATGTCAATTAACAATGTTTTAGTTTTATTTTGAAACGATAATAACAATGAAATTATCCAGACTACATTTTTACTTAACTATTATTAAATATATTGTATAATTTGGTCTAAAATTAATTTTAACAGAAATTTGGTTTACTCAGCCTAGAGCTAATTTCACTCACCAAAACATCGCCATTGATAAGGATGGTTGAGTATTTCTGAGCAAGAATGTTGACGTGACTAAGCCCTACGCCCATTTCGGATGGTTTGGTACTGCAGCTTCCGTTCACCAAACAGAACCTTCCAGCACTAATGTACGTTGGGTCTACTTTTCTAATATTTTCTTCTGCCTGAAATTGAACCTGGTGTTGTTACAAAGTTCAAACCATACATATTCAATTAAAAAAAGTCTTCTTCATAACTATACAGTAATTGATTTACAAATACAATGATCCTCGTTTATTGCTGGAAGAGTACAATAACATATAACAATCAGAAAATAAGTTAATATGATCATCCAGTTCATCATTAATAAACGTAACTAAATTAATATAATTAACAGTGTATCTAAAACTGATAACATTAACAAAACAATTCAGTCAGACAGATTATTTCAGACTATTTACAATTTTAAAGATGTCACATACTTCATTTAAATGATGGTTCTGGAGGAACAAACCATTTTTTCCCTTAATTGCTCCTATGCCATTATTTTTAAACTACTTGATATTGCATTCCAACACTTTGGAATGAGACTTAAGATAGCCAGTGAGCATGATCTAGATGACAGTTTGATAATTACATGTTTTTAACCACTATTAATGTTAAGTTATGTACATTTTGAATAATATGATTTATCTGCAGTGGCCATATCAATACCACTGTACATGTATGGGTAGGTCTAGAGTGTATACAACTGTGCGACTATGAGTGGGCAGGTGGGTCAATACCATTATACATGTATAGGTGGGTCGATATCACTGTAAATGTATAGGTGGGTAGGTGGATCAATACCACTATGCTTGTAAGATTTTGTTAATAGGATTTCGTGAATATTCTTTATAAATGTATTTCTCCACAACTCAATACCACACACCAGGAGTGAATAAAAGAATGCTTAGTAAGCCACCTTTAAGGTTTGTATATTACATTAACTAGACAGTTCCGTGCAAAATGAAAATATCTTTTGATAATAATGTCAAACAAATATAGGACATTAGCAAACTTACCTTAGAAGACAAGTCTACTAACACCACAGATGTAGTAAACAAATGCAAAAGAATCACATGTGCAAAAATCTGTGTGTAAAGTGCTAGTGACACTGAAAATTGTTGCACATGTGATTCTTTTCAATTTGTTTACTACTACCACAGTATGTGCTACTACTCTGGTGTTGGTGGACTTGTTTTCTAAGGTATGTTTGCTGATGTCCTATCTCTCCTAATATATATACAATTCCTGGCCTAGTAACCCTTAACCTAACCTATAATTTCAAACAAAGTAAATTAATGTGTTAATTTCATGTCAGCTTATTATCTAACAATCCAAGAAATTTTATAAATTCTTGAGACTGTACTTCATAGTCGCCAATAAGTATTTTAGTTTCAAATGATGAGATTTTAGATATTGTGAAATCACTGCATCAGATTTGTCAGTACCATTTACGTTTAAAACGTCTTCGTTAAAATATTGAACAACATTATTGACATTTCCTCTCTCTAAAAAGATTCTATAAATATGTTCACTATTTACCAAACTTTTCATAAACTTATTAATAAATGCAATCACAGCTGTTGTAGTGGATTTATTTTTCCCGAACCCTTGTTTATTTGTAAAAAAGGCATTCTTACTTTCTAAAAAAAAAAAAACCAACCAATATCTATCAAAATTTGACATAAAACTTGTATATATTTGTTTAAAGCAAAAATATATTGTTTAAAGACTGATCATTTTTCTCCTTGAGAATTAAATGGAATATGGCTTTTATTTATGGACAGCATAAAGAGCACACAAAGATAGAAAAAATTCATAAAATTGCAGAAGACTGAATTAAAATAATTAAGCAATAATGAAGATTGTAACTAATTTTTAAAATTCTCATATATTCCAAATCTTCCAATAAAGAAATCAAAGAAGAAATGAATAACGAAGACGATAATAAAATATTGACATGATATAGTATAGGTCATATGGGTTACAAAACACAAAAATAAAGTACTTTCATATAAATAAATCTGAACTAAGAGATATTACTAAATATACTTTGGACCAAGTATTGCTTTCATAAAACTATTCTATAAAAGAGGTTCACTACATTGAAAGCCTCGACTAGAACACTAAGACGATGTTTGACAGAATTAATAATAAGCACCACAACCTCCTCTAGCATGATCAACGCATCAACATTCTTGATAACTACAAAACCTCCACTAGCATGATCAACGCATCAACATTCTTGATAACTACAAAACCTCCACTAGCATGATCAACGCATCAACATTCTTGATAACTACAAAACCTCCACTAGCATGATCAACGCATCAACATTCTTGATAACTACAAAACCTCCACTAGCATGATCAACGCATGAACATTCTTGATAACTACAAAACCTCCACTAGCATGATCAACGCATCAACATTCTTGATAACTACAAAACCTCCACTAGCATGATCAACGCATCAACATTCTTGATAACTACAAAACCTCCACTAGCATGATCAACGCATGAACATTCTTGATAACTACAAAACCTCAACTAGCATGATCAACAAATGAACATTCTTGATAACTACAAAACCTCCACCAGCATGATCAACGCATGAACATTCTTGATAACTACAAAACCTCAACTAGCATGATCAACACATGAACATTCTTGATAACTACAAAACCTCCACTAGCATGATCAACGCATGAACATTCTTGATAACTACAAAACCTCCACTAGCATGATCAACGCATGAACATTCTTGATAACTACAAAACCTCCATCAGCATGATCAACGCATGAACATTCTTGATAACTACAAAAAAATATTGACAATCTCATATATTGGACGTTTTCTCACCTAACAGGTTGATATTAATGATTAACCCTTTGGGGACAGAATGACTATATTTCGTCAATTAAGTTTTTTCCCTTGAGGACCAAAATGACGAAATATGGTCATTACTAAAATTCACGTTGAGGACCAATTGACAATATCCCGTCATTCGAAGTATGTTACATATAACATTCCATTTACCGCTTACGATAACTTGTACGTCTTTGGGATGATATGCAGACGTTCGAGAATGCTTTTTTTAATGTCTGGATCCAGCTGTTGAAATATAACGTCAATGAAAAGAACTGACAATAATAGACAGAGAGATAATTTTAACAGATGAATCAGACAGCACTAACATAATATTTCAAGTAATATATATATTTTTTTCAATTCGATTGTTATAATTTTGTCTGTGTTTGTAGGTGATTAAGTTTAGACCTAAATAAAACTGTTTCCCACACTTAAAATATTTTTTGTTTACAAGCTATAAGCGTACAAAAAAAGGAAAATATTTTTTTAAAACAAAATACACTTTTTATTGACAAAATATAAATATTTAAAAATTATAGGATGACTTTTTGAACATTTATTCTGATAAAGTACTCAATTACAAACATTCTGGTCAAAGAAGTACCCATGTATCTTTATTAGAACAGATGTTATAAATAAATGTATAAAGACTTACGTTTCTCCAACATTTCAGCCTAAATATTTTAGATGTTGCACTTAAAAAGGGAGGAAAAAAAGTTTACACTTTTTTTTGTTGGTCCTCAAAGGGTTAACTAGAAGTAGTCTTCTTTTAGCATGTAATTTCATCAAAATAAATAAATGATGTTAAATTTACTAGAGAGAATCTAGGGCGACAGATAAAAATATTTGTGACTAATCCGCTCAAGACTACATCAAGTACCTAAGCCTATAAGTGTGACTCAAAGAAATTATTTGAGTCTTTCAACTCAGCTAATAAAAAGGGAAATATAAGTCACATCACAGATATATTGTATATACATCTAATAAAATATTTCATTCACTAAAGAAAATGTTTTGTCTTAAAACAATATGTTTAATTACTAAACATCTAATTTTCTGTAAGATAACATTATATTAATCTTAGTGAATTCATCAGTTCTTCATTATTGGCTGTTATTGTAAGTATGTCTTCTTACATAACAAAATCAATAGTTTAATTATGATGTGTATATTGCTAATGCACACCTCTGTAGCCACAAATATTATTTTTATTCATAAAATATGTTTATCCTACTTTATGACTATTTTAAGTTTAAAACTTACTATTTCGAGACACGATTTATTTTTGGGATCAATTACACACGCAATGTAATCAGGAGGAACGATATTTTCTTGTGAACATGAGAGGATCTCTTCTACATCCTCGCAAAAACTGAACTGAATTCTGTTTCCATATTCATTATCGTTTTTGCAAGACAAAGCAAAGTTTAGAGCTTCAACATATTCACCTTTTGCTATAATCTGTAAAATTAACAATTATAATTACTGAACAGAATATACAAATTAAAATATTTATATTCTTATATAAAATATAAGAAAATTAGCAACCCTATAAAAACCATATTTACAGACACTAAAACAAAAGGTAGTTTTCTAGATATTTGTGCAGCTTGATGTTCATATCTGTATAATGAATGGTGAGAAAACACTTGTAAAAAAGTTTACAATTTATTTTTTCCGAAGCAATTTTACAAGAACATATATATATATATATATATATATATATATATATATATATATATATATATATATATATGTTATCTATATATATATATGTTATGTTATATCTAAAAATCATAAATTCCTACAGTATATATGTCATACATGTGTGTGTATATATATATATATATATATATATATATATATATATATATATATATATACACACATGTATGACATATATACTGTAGGAATTTATGATTTTTAGATCCTGAAATGTAAAGATTAAAAATAATTATACAAATCTATCTAAAGTTCTAATTTTAAGTTATTATTTATTTCTTCTCACTCTTCATGTTTCAGTATTAAGGATGTTCGTCCAACCAGCTCAGACTGACACTGTCTGACTGGAGTTTAGTTCAACGTTTCGCCGCCACTGTCGCCACGATTAGCAGAGTGAATGCCTTGCTATTGGCCTTGGAGAGTAACAGCACTCTTGTTGTACAGAGCACAGCCGGGAATAACTCCCTAATTTATTGTAACTTTACTAATAAAGATTTTATATATACAGTAATTATTCTACTTTTTCGGCCAAAGACAGTTGTACTAATTTCAACTTGAAATTCGTACAGACTTCATTTATGAAATAATAATTGGTTACACTTAAAAAAATATTCTTTTTTATTATTAGTTTTAATTACCTTTAGGTTGGTTAGTACCATTTGTCCACACTCTCAAAATTTGAATAAAATATATCGCACTGTTTGTTATTGAGTTAGGAACCAAGAAAGGCCAAATTAGCCACTTTAGGTATAAGTCGGGCAATTTAAATTCTGCTCTGGGCACCTCCCAAGGAGTGAGGGTGCGGGGGTAAAAACGAATGTCAGCCTGAAAACATTGGTTTTCTGTGAAAAAAGCTGACCAAGTTTATGATTTTATTGCTCTGAAGAGACGAGTCCTTCCCTTAGGGTTTTAGTGTACTCGAGGAGACCGACACACCAGTAGTCAAGTCAAAAACTGTCTTCTGTCCAGTAACTCACAATATACTCTTTTATACTGGCACACAGCAGTTGAAAAGCCAATAAATTTACCCTTGTGCTCAGGCCGGAGAGGGACTAGAGGAAACATGTGCAGACCCTTAGACATAGTATGGATTTGGCTAGTAGCAGCCGACCCAGAACGGGACTTAGTTGGCGCGACTTATAGCCATATATCCATAAAATAAAAAAAAAAAATTTCTCAACACACTTATTACTTGTACCATTACAATTTTATTGGAAAAAAAATCAAAAATAATTTTCGATCGAACACCCTTAAAGTACTATCCTCAGGTGAATTACAAAACAATCATTTTGTTTCTAGGATAACTGTATTTGACTCGCTATTGAACTGGTATACTCGCTGAATCGATATTTAACTAATATATATACATATATCATACGGCTTTCAAAGCCAGCTACCGTACCAGAATAAAAGAAGGATAAAAAGATTCAAAATATGTGAGGCGGAAAGTGGATAGGCCTATATCGGTTATAAAGTCGACTTGAAGCACTAAAACATTGAATAAAATTTATTTAGATGTTAATGTTTGGCCTGAGAAAAGGGACCTCTTGTCGTTATGGCAAAATAACATAGGCCCGACGATAGGTCCCTTTACAAAATCAAACTAGAAAATAAACATTACTTTACAAACTAGCCTCTCCTGAATTTTAGCGTTGGTTTAGAGAACTACGGTAAACGTTGCCTAAATGCAGGACAGTTTCTTGTGTGTTTAAAACAATCGTGACAACAGGTACCTTTTCTAAAGCTGTATTGGCAGCTGTTTCACAACCAATCAGCTGTGACTGCATCACTTTTAGACTTGTACTATAGTAGACTGAATAATAGTGAAAATAAAGTGCTAAAGTTATTGAATGAAGTAATAAAAACTTCTTAAAAAGCAACTAATGTCCTGTCTGAGAAAAGGGACCTCTTGTCGTTATGGGAAATAACATGGAGCTGACATAAGGTCCCTTTTCAAATTCTTAGTTTTGTGTAACATAACTTTATAAAAACAAGATTTTAATGAATTCTGCTAGTGTTTTAAACAACTATGATTATTATTCTGATAAAGGAAGTGTTTAGCGTTGTTTTGATGTTTGATATATTTCTTAAATATCAATAATGTGGGTTCTATGTGAGTTTAAAGTTTTAAAACCAGTTTTTCTCAAAATGCCACTTACACTTTGTGAAACTTTAAATGTTTATTACTTAAAGGAAAAAATCGTAGAGTCGTGAAATTTATATCAACTTGTTCATAATGTTATGCTTAATTTAAAAATACAAATAACTCAAAATCGATAATTGCCGACAAGAGGTCCCTTTTCACTCTCCGCCTCACATATATTAAATTGCATTATAAAAACTAAGATCAGTTCTCATGTACAAAATATTTTATTTATTTATTATAATTGTGCGATATAACGTACAAGGTTTAGCTCCAACGTAATATTGCATGCAAGGGGTTAATAACATTTTAAGGAAAGCAATCGAATATCAAATAGGCTATTGTTCGATACATACAACCATATTGCACTTATAAAAATCTGCCCTATACTAGCCCTATACTAGACACTTCAACCATAAATGTGAAAACAGCCTAAAAGTAAGCAATACAATAGGTACAACTTCGGCATCTGGCCTACATTAATGCAGTGACAGGTCATGCTGAATGCGTTCAAAACCAGTTAAAACATGTCACAAAAAAATTGGATTTCTAACAGAACCAAAAACTCATGTAGGATGGCAAGCAAAAGAGAAACACCTACAAATGCATGTAACGCATATTGTGATGGCTGGGCAAATTTTGATAAGACGAATATGAACGACTAGATATTAAAAACAACTGTTTTACTCATTAAAACTTGTAACATCATATGTTAAGTTAATTTAAATAAAAAATTGATAAACAGTAATTTCAAAGAATTACAGTACAGTATAGTCTCGGTTAAATTCCATAAATGGAACTACCAGGTTAACAGCCATTAACGCCCGCCAATGGAAGGGCGGATAGCCTGGTATGGCGGATAATAGGGAGGGTCAATTTGAATAATAAGCAAACGTCAATTTGAATACAATTAAAATCGAAGTTTGTATTTAATAATTTGAATTACTATACAAACGATATGAAAATTTAGAAATTCAAGAAGAAAATAAAAACTAGTGATCTTCGTCTGCTTTGCTGAAGATTCCCGCTTCTTGGTTGCCAGATCCTACCATCTTTGCAACATCATGATGTCAACAGGCCTGGCTTCCCCTGCTGCTCGACGTACTGAATTGCTGCTTCAAGAGTTTTAACCTCTTCACTGTGTGCAATCTTTTGGAGTTGCTGGATAATTTCACTTTCTACATCTTCAGCATCGTCACTATTAACAATGGCAACAATATCTCTGTCAGTAATCTCATACTGATCGTTTGCTGAAAGCCAATTCACTACATCGTTCAAAGATGCATCCTCACATCCAGGAATACGTTGCACCAATTTTTTGATAATATTTATCCAATACATTGTCACCTATAACTTCGTCATTGAACAATAACTTATATCACGACTTCGCAATTGTTTCTGCCCTGATATCAGTCCAGACACTTGCGACCCAATAGGCCACATCCTTTAGGCCAATGCTCTTTAACTTCGTAATTAAATCGTGACCATCTTCAATTTCTTGAATAAGTGGGGACAGAAGCTTTCTTCGGTAGTTTCGTTTAAGTGTCTCTAAAACACATTGGTCTATTGGCTGACATACCGCAGTCACATTTGGAAGCAGGATTATAGCTCTAATGTCCCCGTCTCTAAGTTCGTCTGCATCAGGATGAATCGGTGCGTTGTCAAACAGTAGTAATGCTTTTCTGGGTAGGTTTTTTTTCTTTCAAAAAGTTCTCTGCTGAGGGCAAATTCTTTGAAAAACCATTCTTTAAAGATTTCAGTGCTCATCCAGAAACAGTTTTGGTTACAATATTTTACTGTCAGAACATGTTTGGATATGGCCTTAAAGGCCCTCGGGTTTTTGGGCTTCCCAATCATAGTAAGGTCCATTTTAAGGTTGGCTGTTGCGTTACTACATGCCAAAATTGTAATTCTCTCATACTGCATTTAAATCCCGAGGCTGCTGCCTCTGTCCTAGCTGCAAAGCTCTTATTTGGTAATATTTTTAAATTATGACCAGTTCGTGGCAATAAAATGCCTTCACCTTCAATAAGTTCTTGAAATCTTTCTTTAAACTTCTCCCATTTCTTCAACATTTGATGACAGTTTCTCGTCACAAATATTCAGTTGCCGGATTCCATATTGTTTCTTCCATCTATCCAGCCACCCAACATTTGCAGTAAAGTCAGCATCACCTTAATTAAATTCTTTTTAAAATTGCAATGCTTCTTCTTGTAACATAGGTCCTAAAACAGGCACTCCTTTTTTCCTGAATTGCGTAAACCATATGAACAAAGCTTTCCTAACGTTTTCATACTCACTCTTTTTCATTGTTTTCCTGTCTTTTAGAGAACTATGAGCAACTCATGAGGAACACCATGCTTCTATTTCTGAACTGTTCTTTTTCCAGTTTCCAACTGTACGACGAACAATGTCGTAGTAGTCAGCTACCATCTGCAAAGTTACCCCTTTATCCAGTTTCCTTAAAGCTTCAAGCTTGTCTTCCATTGATAAAAAGATCCTTTTCCACCTAGCAGCCATGATTTCAACTGTACACAAAATCTACACTTTTACCTACTGACCTAAGACTAGACACTAAGATACTACTGCGCAAAAATCTCGCTACTCACTGCTCAACACACAATAACAAACTGAGGGTAAACAGTGTGCACGTGCAATCGATCGATGAGCATGGGAAGGAGGGCTAAAGATGAGTCAGTGACTGGCAACAGGCATGCAGTAGTTAGTCTAGGTAGAGCGTACACTCTCGCGCGCAAGCAACTGTCAGGCAAGCATCACAGGCATTTTATAATGTCGGCAAGTTTTAAGCATGACTACGAGACCACTTATTTGGGTTACTGACGCCGGGGATATGACTGGCATTGAATGATTGAGTGGAATGAATGATATATTGTATAAGTCCGAATGAAAAAAATGTAATGTGAATGCCAGAGTTCATAATTGACTATTGCAATACAATACTTGATGTTGTCAACTGCAAATAAATATTTAGATTTGTTTGAACTGGCACATTGCATTTTTTTGGTGGGTAATATATGAAATTTATTTATTTTTTCATGCCACTCGTGGCAGATAACCAAGAATTGTGTATATTCGAAGGGCGGATAATTGAGACTCTACTGTAATTACATCTTTTAAATGAACATGTTTTCACTTATACCACAGTAAAAAGAATACTGACAATGTTGAGGGTGTGTACGTAACTTCCCTAAATAGTTAACAGACTTTTCCAGTCGCTCTGTTACAAAAGTAAGCAAATTGCCAGCTTGGATTTTACGTAGTCGGTGATAACCGACAATGCACAAGTTAAAAGAATAGTCCTAGCAACAGCAACATTTAAGATACAAAACTGAAACACTGATGTTTGAGATTTGCACTGTAGGGCTGAACGTAGTTGTATTTTAATCCAAACAAAATTTAATTTTAATCTGACTAAAGCCAGATGATACAGACCGCCGCCGGTTATAGCAATGCAGAATAATCAAGGTTACACTGTATTAACTAATTTATTAGTTAATAGGTAGGCTATTAAGTTTACGTTGTTCAAGAAATGGCAAAATAAATAAGTCCAGCTAATACAAATTTTAAATAGGCCTTGGTCTTTGAATCTTTTTCTGTGAATTAAGATTCTAAGCATGTAAATTTTTAGTAGCACGATAATTGATTGAAAGTTGTTTGAAACATTGCAACAGACAGATAGTTTCTAATATATTTAAAATTGATTGAACGTCAAACTTAATAGGACCCTACTTTTTGTCTATATATGCCATTCAGCAGGGATGGCCAAAAGTAACCGCATCAGTTTCTTACATCAGTTTAACTGAGGCGAAAATTAACTGATGCGTGAGACAACCTGATACAAGAGGAAATGGATACTCCTTATGTCACGATTGCTTTATCTGCTTCTATTTGTATCAGACTTAACACAACAGACGGTTGATTTAAATTTGGCAAGTTTCAACAGTAACTGAATGCCTGATTTCCTGTTAATTCGCATCAGTTAATTTAAAAACATACACGCTGGCAAATTGAACTGTTACATCAGTTAAGCTAAAGCAGCAGGTTGGCACATCCCTACCATTTAGATACATTTTAAACTAGTCTACAAACATTGCTTAAGGGCACAGTTCCTTGACAGTTAAGCAAATTTAATGTGGACCTCCCAGGCTTTGAAGCATTTGGAGCATAAGTGCTAACTACTGAGCTAAAAGAAGGCCTAATTTAAATTATAACCTTCTTATAGTTTTTACTCAATTTTAAAATGAGATTAAGGCCAATAAATACCAAGATCGTCAATCTTTGAGAGGGGTCTTTAATTGTAAAATGTAAATAATAGTTCCTGAGAAATTTCAATTTCTGACAGAAATTACTTTGCATTTTTCGTAACTAAATTGTTTAGCTCTTTTTAATTCTTCAGGACAAAGAGCTGAATCTACTTCATATAGATATCACTATAGAAATTTTGCCAACTTCACAACCAGATAATTACATTGAACCACTATGTAATGGCTCGAATAGGTCCTAACCCATCAAGCAAAATTTAAAATTACCTTTCAGCCTTTGACAGAACCATGACTGCATTTGTTGTAGAACTTCTAGCCATTGAGCTAACATAAGGCCTATAACTTATTTACACAGTTCTAATTTAATTTTTAAATGGGTTTTATAGTTACCAAAATCATCAATCTAGTAGCAGGATTCTGAGTTGTCAAAGGTAAACAGTTCCTGGAAGACATTTTCGAATTCCAACAGAAATTACTTGGTATTTTTCTTCAAATCAAGGAAGATTAGCGTACCGTTTACAAACAAACAAGTCAGTTGAATATACTTTGATGCACAACTTTAGAAATTATACAAACTTAAACCACATAATTACATCGAGCTACTGTGAAATGTTTGACATACATTACACATAGACTAAACAGAATATATTAGCAAACAATAATTATTTATCAACTATCTTGCAGTTCCATTCCCAAAATCATAATTATCAAGTATCAACAATTCAACACGAAAACGATAATATGACCAACGATTTGTTGTCTAATATCAGGAACAAAACAATGTGATTTTGTTATTTGTTGGATTTGTATTCGCGGGAATAATATTGACTTCCACCAATAATTTGGATGTGTGTAACATGTGTCTCAAGTGATTTTTCTTACTAAGACCATAGACCTTCTTTTATAATGCTAAGACCACTGTATAAAACACCCTGCTACCATAGACCTTCTATTATGGTGGTATAATAGAAGATCTATTCTGCTACCACCATTTAGAAGAACAAAAGTATTAAGAAAATTAGGAAATGTTTTATATTCGTTTTCGTTATACTGTATTTTATATATAAATAAACACAGTATAACGAAATAAATATATATAAATAAAACATTCATTCATTTTTGTTTTAATAATTCATTAGTTTTGATGGTTCAAAATTCATGACGTTTGAATAAAGATTAGTTGACAAAACATCAATGATAATATCTGAAACTACTATTTTCTACATATATTTTATATTCATATATGTCATTATGATAGCATTATTTAATTAGCAGTTAAATAATGATGATAATAACATTTCTTTATATATTCGTGGTACATAGTGTCTTGTGATAGAAATATTGTATCAGAAACAAACTAATAAAATAATGTAATTTATTTTCCGATATTTACAATCAATTTGCAAGTATATCTTCATCCAGGAAATATAATGTTTTATCCAGTAGAGATGGCTTGAAGCAAATGAGTAACTAGTAATTTTTTAGAAAAAAAAATTGGGTGTACGTCGGACCACACGGTGGAAGTTATACTTCTTTGGCCATTCTCATACACCCACTCACGCACACAAACAGACAGGATATATAAATGAAATATAAGACATTTTTCAATATTATTCAATATATTTATCTTCAATATATTATACGTGACTTCATTATTATATTATACACCTATATTATCATTATCAGTAATTTCTTCGATTAACAATCGATTAATCGATAGTTCTTAAAAATTTGTTCTTACTTTTCAGCGTGACGCGGTTTCTCGACCAACATCCCATCCCAAAGTGTCTAACGGGCGCAAAGAAGTATAACTTCAAAAACTATAGTCATAATGTGCCGTACGACACAAATAACACGCTTCAATGTTCTGATTAGTCCTTGTTGACTGAAGTGCTTAACAGATTGCGTAACGTACATATGATCTTTGAACCCTTCCTTATTAGACTTTTCAAAACTAAATTATTCTCATATTAATACTCAAGGCAATTGTGATTAATACCTATATCACGAATGCAAAGAATGGCTAATATGACTTTGTTTAAAGATTTGGACTTTTTCTTTGGTAGTGATTTTGGATTCAAGAGGCACATTTAGAATATAACTGATGACACTTAACGACACAGATGTTGGATACTGATTTTATTTGCTGGTACTGTAAATTAATCTTACTATTATTTAAAACTCTAATCGTGTCTGTGTGTGTTAATCACGCAAAAACTACTGGACCCATTCAGTTGACATTTTGCATGGGTATTCTTAGGGACTCTAGTTAACACACAGGCCTGCCTTTATTTTGAAATTCCATCAGGCCATCACCCCAGGTGCTCTAAGAAGAATCAACACAAACCCTAGACATTCGGACAATTATTTATAATATTTTCATTGATCAGCTGTTAAGTGTTGCAGTTGGAATAAACAAACAACGTACATAGTTTTGAAGTAAATAACGTACCAAACCTAACCACAACGCACTTTTGCATTATACAGATGCCAGTAGGTACTTCAATCGGCGCACTCCCACACCACTGATCATAGCGTACATCACCGCCTCTTGGACGTAACGTTCTGCCTGACCGTTACTTTGTGGGTTGTACGGTGCAATTGTTCTATGTAAAACTCCAATTCGCCTTAGATACGTCTAAAATTCTTCTGATGTGAATACAGTGGCATTATCACTTACAATTATGTTAGGAAAACTAAATCCTGAGAACACAACTTCCAAAAATTCGATAATTTTCTTTGAGGAGTGTGCCGAGTAAAACAGAACAGACAAGTGGTGTCGGGGTGCGACGAGTGAAGCCGAGCAGATCAGTTGTGTCAGAGTGTGCTGAGTGGTGAAGAGTGCATCATTAGTGTCGGAGTGTGCTCAGTGAAGCTGAGTGACCAGTAGCTTCGGATGTCTCCAAATAAACAGAGTGGACCACCAGTGAAAACCGAAGCAGAGTGGATCAGTGGTGTGGGAGTGCGCCGATTGAAGCGGAGTGGATCAGTGGTGTCGAGTTTGCTGTGTGAAGATGAGTAGTCCAGTAGTGTAGGATATTGTTAAGTGAAGCTGAGCGACCAGTATTGTCGGATGTCTTCTAGTGAACAAAGTGGACCACCGGTGACAAGGGAAGAAGAGCGGACCAGTGGTGATGGGGTGTGCCAAGTGAAAAATTACGGACAGGTAATATAAGAGTGCGCCTAGTAAAGTGAAGTGGATTAGTAATGTCAAAGTGTGCCGATTGAAGCACAACGGACATGTGGTGACGGAATGCGATGAGGGAATCCGAGCAGATCAGTGGTGTCGGAGTGCACTGAGTGGTGAAGAGTGCAACATTAGTGTTGGAGTGTGCTCAGTAAAGCATAGTGTCCAGTAGCTTCAGATGTCTCCAAATAAGCTGTGTGGTCAACCAGTGAAAACTGAAGCAGAGCGGACCAGTGGTGTCGGAGTGCGCCGACTAAAGCAGAGTGGATCAGTGATGCCGGACTTTGCTTGTGAAGATGAGTGGACCTGTAGTTTCGAAGATTGTTGAGTGAAGCTGAGCGACCAGTATGTATCCTACTGAACAAAGTGGACCACCGGTGAAAAATTAAGCAGAGCAGACCAGTGCTGTCAATTTGTACGGATTAAAACGGGAAGGAAAATCAGTGTCGGAGTGCACTGAGTGAAGCAGACTGGATCAGTGGTGTTGGAATGCAACGAGGGGAGCCGAGCAGAGCAGTGGTGTCGGAGTGTGCTGAGTGTCAAAGAGTGCATCATTAGTGTCGGAGTGTGCTCAGTGAAGCAGAGTGACCAGTAGCTTCGGATGTCTCCAAATAAGCAGAGTAGACCACCAATGAAAACCGAAGAAGAGTGGACCAAAGGTGTCTGAGTGCGCCTAGTGAAGCGGAGTGGATCAGTGGTGTCGAGTTTGCTGTGTGTAGATAAGTAGACCAGTAGTGTAGGACATTGCTACGTGAAGCTGAGCGACCAGTATTGTCGGATGTCTTATAGTTAACAAAGTGGACCACCGGTGACAAGGGAAGAAGAGTGGACCAGTAGTGACGGGGTGAGCCGAGTGAATGCGAACGGATAAGTAATATCAGAGTGCGACTAGTAAAGTGAAGTGGATTTGTGTTGTTAGAGTGTGCCGAGTAAAACAGAATGGACAAGTGGTGTAAGAGTGCATCATTAGTGTCGGAGTGTGCTCAGTGAAGCAGAGTGACTAGTAGCTTCGGATGTCTCCAAATGAGCAGAGTGGACCACCTGTGAAAATTAAAGCAGAGCGGACTAGTGGTGTGGAGTGTGCCGATTGAAGCGGAGTGGATCAGTAGTGTCGAGTTTGCTGTGTGAAGATGAGTAAACCAGTAGTGTAGGTCATTGTTAAGTGAAGCTGAGCGACCAGTATTGTCAAATGTCTTCTAGTGAACAAAGGGGACCACCGGTGACAAGGGAAGAAGAGCGGACCAGTGGTGACGGGGTGTGCCAAGTGAAAGAGAACGGACAGGTAATATAAGAGTGCGCCTAGTATAAGAACGAAATATTAACATGTCAGTTAATATTGTTTAAATTCCAAATTTTCTTTAGTGACACAATGTTAATTATTAGAGTAAATTATTAATGCAAGTTATTAGAAATATGTTTAGGTTTGTCGCTCATTATACCAGTAAAATTAAGTTAGTTTAATCTTAACTGCAAACATATCAATGAAATAATTTACTCAGATTAAACCGTAATAATAAACATAACAGAAAATTAAAAATTAGTACCTTAATTAAATTAGTACATTACATATTACAAATCTTTCTGTTGGTTAATTGACGGAAAGTTTTTTTTCAACAAAATAATTCACCAAACTTTACCATTATCATTGAATATATACCATATGCGATTATGTTGGGGCAGTCCAATGTGTTGTTCATTTCGTTGAAGGGCTAATGTGCAGCAAAAGGGATTGGCCACACCTATTGTTTTATTGCTCCGTGTCACTGCACCACCATTGACCAGCCGAAAATACGCAGCCAGGCTAGTAGCGCTCGCTCTGCTCCTCACTCCACTGGTCGCTCAGCTTCACTCAACAATCTTTGAAACTACTGGTCCACTTATCTTCACAAGCAAAGTCCGGCATCACTGATCCACTCCGCTTCAGTCGGCGCACTCCGACACCACTGGTCCGCTCTGCTTCAGTTTTCACTGGTTGACCACATAGCTCATTTGGAGACATCCGAAGCTACTGGTCACTCTGCTTCACTGAGCACACTCCAACAGTATTGATGCACAGGTGACGGAATGCGACGGGAGAAGCAGAGCGGATCAGTGGTGTCGGAGTGTGCTGGGTGTCGAAGAGTGCATCAATACTGTCGGTGTGTGCTCAGTGAAGCAGAGTGACCAGTAGCTTCGTATGTCTCACTCTGCTTCACTGAGCACACTACAACAGTATTGATGCACTCTTCACCACTCAGCACACTCCGACACCACTGATCCGCTCGGCTTCCCTTGTCGCATTCCGTCACCACATGTCCGTTGTTCTTCACTCGGCACACTTCGACATTACAAATCCACTTTACTTTACTAGGCGCACTCTTATATTACCTGTCCGTTCTTTTCACTTGGCACACCCCGTCACCACTGGTCCGTTCTTCTTCCCTTGTCACCGGTGGTCCACTTTGTTCACTAGAAGACATCCGACAATACTGGCGCTCAGCTTCACTTAACAATGTCCTACACTACTGGTCTACTCATCTTCACACAGCAAACTCGACACTACGTGTTGATGGTTCTGTGTTACCTCAGTGCAATGAAGTAACATTTTTAGGAATAGTGCTCAATAACAACTTGAAATTTCATAGCCACATTAATTAAGTCTGTAGGAAAATAGCGTCAGGAATATTTGTAATCAGAAGACTTGCGGCCGTGACTGACACGTCACTTCTTCTTACTGTGTATTATGGCCTGGTTTTTCCATATTTGAACTAAGGAGTAGCAGTTTGGGGAGGTGAAAGTGCTCAAACCAACCTTCTTTTTAGACTAAAAGAAAGCGATTAGCTTCTTCGGTTTTCATTGGGTGTCCACTCTGCTTATTTGGAGACATCCGAAGCTACTGGTCACTCTGTTTCCCTGAGCACACTCCGACACTAATGATGCACTCTTCGGCACTCAGCACACTCCAACACCACTGATCTGCTCGGCTTCCTTCGTCTCATTCCGACACCACTGATCCACTCTGCTTCACTCAGTGCACTCCGACACTAAATGTCCTTTCCGTTTTAATCCCTACAAATTGACACCACTGGTCCGCTCTGCTTAATTTTTCATCGGTGGTCCACTTTGTTCAGTAGGATACATACTAGTCGCACTCTGATATTACCTGTCTGTTCTCATTCACTTGGCTCACCCCGTTACCACTGGTCCGCTCTTCTTCCCTTGCCACCGGTGTTCCACTTTTTTCACTATAAGACAACCTACAATAATGGTCGCTCAGCTTCACTTAACAATCTCCTACACTACTGGTCAGTTGATGAAAAAAGGCATTTAAAAATGATTTACCCCAAAGCACCTAGTCTTAGAGGTCTTCCAAAGGTTCATAAGAATAACACACCAATTCGTCCCCTCGTAAATTTTACATCAGCTCCTTCGTACAAGATTGCGAAAAAACTTGATACAATTCTGAGAAAACATATAGAATTAAAAAATAATTATAGTACAAAAAATAGCTGAGAATTAGTATATCTCACGAAAGAACTTAGTATTGAATCAAGACACTTGTTTGCCTCAAGCATTTAATCAAGACACGTATTTGCCTCAAGCAGTGAATCAAGACACATGTTTGCCTCACTTGACATCGTTAATATGTACACAAATGTACCTATTAATGAAACACTAGAAATAATGAAAATAATGTTAACAACAAAAGCCATATTGAGCCAAGAAGCCATTGATGAACTTATTAACTTGATAAAAATATTATTAAACCAAAACTACTCTACATTTAACAATCAGTATTACATTCAACAAGATGGTTTGGATAAGGGATCCCCATTATCAAGTATTTTAGCAGAAATCTACTTAAATCACATTGAAACCAATTACATCCTATCAAAAGAAAACAAGCACTATAGAAACATTTTATTTTATCGCTGTTATGTAGACGACACAATAATGATCTATAACAGAAATCGTAAGCAATTAGAACTCCTTAACTAACATCTAAACACTATTACAAACAACTTGCAGTTTACTTTAGAATTTGAGAAAGAAAATCAAATACACTTCCTAAACTTAACATTGATAAAGGTAGATAGCAAAATCAGCATCAGCATTTACAGGAAACCTACAAAAACAGATCACTTCATTCATGTTTCATCCAATCCATATTCTCACAAGATGGCGTATTTCAACAGTATGGTCCATAGATTGTTGTCAGTGCCCCTTTCTATAGAAAACTACAATAACAAAGTTAACATTATTAAGTACATAGCGACTATTAATGTGTATAACAGTAACATTATAGACAGAATAATAAGTATAAAAACTAGCAACCATTTTGGACAAGTAAAATGAAAATATATTGCAGTTGAATATGGGGAAACACTTCACCACACAAAAGAACCAATTGAAGAAACACAACATAATCCTGGCCACCAAAGTAACAAATAAACTAGAAAACAAGTTAGGTTTCAACAATAATAATAAATCAGAAGAATATAATTACACTGGAGTATACAAAGTAAATTGTTCTGACTGTCCAAGCTTCTATATAGGACAAACTGGACGTTCGTTTAACGTTCAAAACAAAAATATCAAATACAGAGCACACCTCAAAATCAAATATACAAGTCATCTTTCACTGAACATTAAGTATAAAGGGGCGCACAAAAAAGCATAAATGAAAATCTGGACATTTTACAAATTTGTAAAAAATCAAGAAAATTAGACACATTGGAAGAATATGAAATATATAAAGCCACAAAAGCAAACTTTTATGCGATTTTAAATGAGAACTCAAAATAAACATTTTGTTCAGTAGAATTAATAACATATCAAAAGAGCTCAGCTATGACGAAGTGATAAGAAAGGTCAAGGATCAAGTTGGAGTCGACTAATTCGTCTCTTGCACCGCAGTCCTGTACATGTGCCATGGATAACACATTACTATTCATTCATTATTATTATTCATCTCTAAGACGCCAATCGTAGAGATATGGGCGAATATGATGCGTGAATGAGTGTGATGAGTGTATATGATGAACGAGTGTAGTCATTGTTACTATCTGAGTTCGACTAAGCTCAGAAAGGACTATTTATTAATAGCCCAATAGCCAGGGCAACTATGGGATCTACAGCTTTATGTGGAATCCGAACCACGTAGTGTTGGTCTGATTTTTCAGCTAACTGACAAGTTTGACACTTAGTTCTCTTCCCTACACAACACCCGAACCTTGACTACCATTCAACACGGACACTCCAGACTTCTCTAGTAGTGTCTATATTGATGACAACCATTGAGCGGACGCCGTGTCGGTATTAAGAGAACCGAGCATGGAACCTATCGCCTACAATCTCCCAAACACTTTGTCCCCAAGTAGCTGAGTTACAGCACTGCGCCACCAGTGCCGACTATAGTCCTAAAGTTTAAATTTTAAATGTTTAAATGTTTTTCGTTTGTGTTTGTGCGTGTGTTTATTAACTACTGACAGGATATTTATCATCAAATTCATGTGAAATCACTCAACTTAACTTCTAAAGGATCTGATGATGAGGTAATCACATCGAAACTCGAATCATCCATCTGAATTTAATAAAAAGTGCTTGACGAAAAAGGTATTTTGACTTCTATTTTATAATAAATTTAACAGCTGTTGGAAGTGAATAATGATGTTTATAATATTGAGAAGGTTAATGGATCCTAATCTTGGTAATAACATTGGGTGTTTGTATTAAGCTGTAAATAGGTCGGAACTCAATTGCAATGTGCGAGCTGCAAGAAATAAATTTACTCATTATGATTTAACTTAGTACAGTTTAACCACTAATATTTGTAGGCAAAAGTCACATGCCTAGGCCGAAGGCCGAGATGTTGTGAGTACAGCGAGGGATGGGGTGGGCACGCAAAGCATGCAGGGGTGTCCCCTAGTAGACAATAATACTGGTTTGACATAGAGACCAAACTCCTTTATACAGATTGATTGAGACTGATAGTCATCTGGATTTACAAAAATACAGTTTACTTAAAAATAATCAATACATATTATACAATTCATTGTTTACCATTTAACTACATTGAGATTTGTATACCGTAACTGTTTAGCTAAAAAGGCAGTTATTTATTTATAGTGACTTTTATACACCATTTCTGGTCAGTGCGACGAATGAAATGAAATGAAAAATGTCTGTATTGATAAATAAAATATTATACAAATTTCAGGATCATTGAGCACTTTCTTACATCTAACCATAAATTGAAAATAATAAAGATAATAATCTCTATTCTCTATGGAACATATATGAATACAATAGTAATAATTAACAGTAAGATATTGAAAAAATAATAATAGCTAAAGATAACAAATAATAATATTATCTCAATGAAGTGTGAATGTTACCATTTATGCCAACGTAACAGTAATACAACACGTTATTATTGATCTTTATCTATTGCACACTATATACAATAATCTTACACTGTATTTTTGTCCTGAACAATAAATTATAGTTAAAAATAACAAAATATTCATACTGCAGTGCATTTACGTTTATTAGGTTCAATTGTATAAGGATGATTCAACACCATTACCAGTTACTGAACAGATTCACGTTAGCACTGACTATAGCATGAAATATCATAAAACTTTAGAAGTTGCAATATATATATATATATATAACTTATATATATATATATATATATATATATATATATATATATATATATACATATACACACACAAAATGCTAACATAAAGGCTGAAGTCAGCACTAGTGACACAGTGCTATAATCCAGCTACTTGGAGACAAAGTACTATGGGAATTGTAGACAATAGGTTCTACGCTCGGTCCTCTTAACCCTCGACAAGAAGACCATAGAAAATTATGACTGTCTATAAGCTCGCTGTAGCGTAATCATCTGAAATACTTATAGTTGATTTTATCGGCTACAATCTAAGATATCAATTTTTACATTCAATATAAGGATAGTCGAGATTCTAAACTACCAACACATGTCCATTTGTTTGAATTTTAAATTTATTTTTTCAGTGTTTGGAAAGTTTTATATTGTTGACGTATCAGCTGGGCTGGCAGGTTGAGTTGGAAACGGTGTAACCTTACTTGTGTTGATGTACTGTTTATTTATAAGCATTAACTTATTGTTGTTTATTTATTGTTGTTTTAATATTGTTGTTTATTTGTAGAAAAAAGTTCTTTGAATAGTAGTAAGTATGTGTTTATAAGTTTTATAATATTTTAGCTCGATTTTTTAATAAAGGAGAGGCCGATTGCACTTATATCGCATTGTTTGTCTGTTAGACTTCAGAAAAACTATTTTACCTTTTTTTTTCATTAATTACATTATACAATTTTTATAAATGCAAAATAATAACCAAATTTATTCTTTCCCTTTTTTCATATATTGTTCTGAATGAAATAGTATGCTTGATATTGCTGTAATGTAAATATTATGATTTATTAGAATAATTTTTTGAAATAAAAGCTAAAAAGCAGCAAAAAGTGCAATTATTTTATTGCAAATAATTTGTATTATTTTCACCCAAAAATATTCTTATTGTATGTATTTTAATTCAGGATAAAATTAGCAATAAAAAATATTAGATTTATAGTAGAACTGCTATAAATTATTAGTAAAACATAAATTATAAATTTTTTGTAGTTGTAGTTAAATTTTTTTTTTTGAGTACGCAAAATATCACTAGCTGCCTAATTTATAAAACTATCCATTTTGTTATGAAAAAATTATATGCTATTTAAACGTTTCTACTGTAAATTGTTTTTATTTTTTTGTTTGTTAATTTTTAAAGATGTCCTTGCAAAACTACAAAAATTAGTACAAAATGAGTTCAGGCAAAATGGCTCTCTTTTTTAGGGTTAATAGCAACTTGACGTCCCGCTGAAAACTGAGTATCAGGCTTGTCAATTAGCTGAAAATCAGACCAATACTACGTGGTTGGATTCCTTGTAATGCTGTAGTTCCCTTAGTACCCCAGCTGTTAGGCTATTAATAAATGGCCTTTTATGAGAATAGGTCACTCAGATACAGTTCGGCCGCTCTGATTGCGATCTTATTATAGAGCCTGTGTGAGAGAGACAAAGCTAGTCAATGAAGTGAGGGGGAACATAAGTCTTCTCCACCACTGAACCGACATGCCACTGTGTCACTTTAACATTTCGTTTTCATGGATACGCAGTGAGAAGTTCCACCTATTATATCATCGTGCTAGGTGATTGGTGGGCAAGGAACGTGGAGGGAACTAGAATCTAGTACAGCTGGAACATTGCATAGGGGGAAATAGACCTGAGATAGAAGTGAGGACAGCTGGTATAGTCGGTTTGTTACCATTTCCAATTATATTGAGGTTATATTATAATTTGATTTGCGATATTATTGTGTTTAAAATATATATATATATATTATTTGAAATACGTATAATATGATTGAAGTGTTCAGTGACCTAACTTCAAACTGAAATAATATTTATCACTACTTTCATTACTGTTTTATTTACATATTACTTCGTATGCAGTTTTTAAGAGTGCTTTTTAAACTGTTTAGTTCGTGATAGATCCAGCAAGAACGTAAAATTCAATTTCAACATGATTTATAATAACTGCAAAAATGAAAATACACAAGATTATGGTCACATTACATAGAATTTTATAATTCAAGCAATTTTCTCTACTACCTTTAACTTTAACCGCAGAATGGTAATAGTTCATAGATTTTACCGCACATGATTTAATTTTTTCATGGGTATTACTGTTTTAGGTCAGACTGTAATGACCTTGTATATTTGAAAATATTTGTTTGCTTTTAGTCAGTTGCGTGAAGTTTTAAATGACAATGAAATTAAAATCGTATATTATGCTTACATACAATCGTTGCTGTCGTTTGGTATTGTTGCATGGGGAGGGGCTAACAAAAGCATTCTAGAACCTTTATATGTTGTACAGTAGTCTATTTTGAAAGTAGCATTCAATAAAGCCAGACGTTACCCTACGGACACCTTATTCCAAGACGTATCAGTCCTTAATATTCGTCAACTCTTTATTAAACATTTGATGGTATTCATATTCAAACATTATAACTTTATATTCTCTCCAATTGTACACACTTACAGCACACGCTACTCTGCTAATGTAAGTTTTGTCACACCAGCTATTAATAAATCATTTTCAACTACTACTCCGGCTACATTGCACATGCATTGCTTTTAAATCTCTGAAGGAACTACCCCAATTTTAATTTATTATCTTGTACTTCAATATCTATATTCAAGAATCAGGTAATTTATTGGATCAACCTGATAGGTTTGGAGGGAGCAGATTGATACATACACATTAAAATATTTTCCTCTTATATAATAATATGTGATAGAGCAATTAAATTTTGGTCCTTTTTGAATACATTACTTGCAACCCAGCCTACGCACAGACAGCATGCCCTTGTAAAAGGAATTACTATAAGATTTTTATTATTTATGTTTTTATCTTAGACAAATTGTTTAGTGATTACTTGTATTATTATTCAATGTATTTTTGTATTATGTTGAACAATATCTTTTAACTTACTGATGTATACATTTAAATTTTTGGGGAATAAATTTATTTTCATTTCATTTCACTGTTTCCTTCCCCCTCCTCTTTAATATACGTGTGCTGCCATGTTTCTGACTACTTCAGTTTTTGCTATACCAACCCCCAGTTATTAAGATTTATGAATGGCTATTAATGCCATAACTTTTTGTAAAAGTACCTGCTTTTGTTTTTTAATAAAATTTTATATATATTGTAAATAGAACATTTAAACTGGCTACGTGTTTCATTGGTTTAAAAAAAATATATTTAAAGTTGTTAACAGTTATTGCTGTTTTATATTGACATTTATAAAACATTTTGTGGTTTGTATGCTATACTTCGGAGACAAATATGCATAAGATGCTGTGAAGAAGATTAGCTATAACTTTACAAAACGCCCGCAAAATGTGAGGTTAGAAGTTTTAATTTTTTATTTTCTTAATACAAAAGAAATTTTAGTTATAATTTCTCACTTTTTACTACTTTTAATTTCTGCAAAATGTGTTTTATTATTCCATGTTTTTAAAATTTACAACTTTTTTGAAAATGTTGTCATCTTTTACAAAATGATTTTCCTGTCAAAAATATTATAAACCTATTAGGAAATAAACAACAGTTCATAAAGTATTTGCAGTTGTTTTTTATTTGCAACCTTCTTAATAAAATATATATGATGAAATTATATTAGTAATATTTACGAATGATAACCGATAATTTAACTTTTACCATGATTACCATTCTAGGGTTAACATTGCCCAAGCTTGAATTGTTACAATGGAAAAAATACCATTGTCAGAAAGGTGGTAAAATATAAAAGAATTGTTCTCTTAAGAACCATTAACATTTGAAAAATCAATTTTCAAAAGATGACTAGAAAATTATGCTTAGTTCCTATGATGATGAGAAACTCTAAAACATATTATCAGCTCCAGTTTAACAGATACTCAATAATTTATGCTCTAGGTAAACATGAGAACAATGCAAAGAGAATATTAAATGTGCTTTTTAATAAAGAAGCAAATATACTAAAAGGAGATGTCCTCACTATTTACACAGATATGAACTCATTGAAAGTGAAAGTGACAAGACTATAAACAATTGCCACAAGGCAAAAAAGAAAAACTATGTCATCAAGCTTTAGGGTTCTTAACCCTTCCCGAACGTTTGACGAAATAATCCACCAAGATTATTATGCTCTGCAGGCGGAATGACTAGATTATCCGCATACTGTTTTTAGCGGTCGGAGAGAATGACAGGCCTGTCCGTCAATACCACTCGCCTCATTGCTTGGCGCTGACTGAAGCAAGCAAAGTTGTTTGGCTTATATCTTCCATTCCTTCTCTCCACTGTAACATTCTCCATTCCCTGCCTCCATCCCTCACTATCATGCCTGCTCACTTCCACACTTCCCAAAAAGGGCCTTCCGCCTTTGTCATCATTCCAGCGGTTTTCAATTGTGCCTTGTGCATCTACTAGTGAAAGATGGCTGCACATGATAATCCTGAATTTTCAGACAATATAATTGAATGGCTAAATATGTCTGTAAAAGAGAATTCCCACACCTTTAGTAAGCAAAATTATATATATATATATATATATATATATATATATATATATATATATATATATATATACATAATAGAGGTTCCAAATCATGACGTAATTATCTGCCAACAATATTTTATCAGATATAATACTCAACAGAATTATTAGAATGTAAAACATATCGTATTAAGGTTATAAAATGGGTTTTCAACAAATTAGAATAAAACATTTGAAAATTTTATTTGTACTCCAAATATTACAGCATTTAATTCCGCCCAGCCTGTAAACTGGGTTCAGCCCAGGAGGGGTTAAGCAAACAACTGCCTGCCAATTAATTATAAAACCAGTGATATTTTTTTAACATCGATTCTAATATTGGATTCTTATTAAAAATATTGCATACTCTTATATGTTATCTTACCTTTTTTTGCCGAGTGACTAAAATTATTTAAAACTTTATTAATGATAAAATAAATAATAATAACTGATAGCTATTCATGTGGTCGATCAATTATGGATAAAAATCAATTAAAAAAATTCATGAAATCCAACCAATTTCTTTATTTTTAATAATTTTTTGCCTACCTTTTTTTAATTTCAAAAACTAAGAACTAATAAAGTTTTAAAATTAAAAACTTTAATCTGCTAGTTTAAATATTTTCCCTAATTTCAAAATAATTAAATAAGTACGGTTTATTGTTTTATTTTAAAAAAGTATTCATAACAATAGGTGAGACATCCAGAGAATAAACTAGTGTATTTTTCAAATGAAATGTTATTTAACCCGCCGTCAGTATCGTTACCTCCAGTTCCGTGTATCGTGTATAGGCGCCGCCTAACAAATGCTATATATGTAGTTTTTATGCACCAACAGCATATTACTTACGTTAATTGTTAACAATTGTTTTCTTAGTACATTTAGCATCTATCTAGGTTTGTATTTATGGAAAACAAATTTTTAATACCTTAGTTACAACTTATATTAGTAAAATCTATGTGACTTATCAAATAAGGTTTTGATAGTTTGATATAAGGGAAATGATATATCACGACAAGTGGCTTATACAAAATATTTATATTTAAACAAAAATTTAAAATATAATAATAGTACAAATTGTAATAGTGAAAATTATAGTAAAAAGTAAAAATTAAAAATAAAATAAAAACAAAGAAATACAGTCTTTATTGCAGCAAACTATTGAATTATCTGTTTTTTAATTACATTTACTCTGGATTTTCAGTTTCATGAGAGTAACATTGGCTGCACACTATTTTTGTATGTCCAGTATGCTCTTTACAAATAGAACTTCTGCATTCTGAACAGCGGACTGTTGTAAATCGGTTTTTTCGAATTGGACAGTATGCACATCTAGGCTTCCGGCCAGGAACCTCTGTAAAAATAAAAAGCCTAGTTTTATAACAGCCTTTTAGATTTTATAATGCTCCCTCACTGAGCCCTGAATTTTCTAAAAAAAAAAAAACTAAAAAAAGAAATTGAAAGAAAAATTACCTGGTATTTCCTTTCTGACGGGTGGTTCCTGCCTAAGGACATTCTTGATTGCCGTTCTGAGACTAATGGACAAGACGTCAATTGCAGCACGTCTCATCAGATGGGGTTTGACCAAGCCCAGAGCAAGATTGGTTATGAATAGTCTTCTCGGAATTGAATTTCCTATATTTGAGAAATAAATAACCTGGGCGTTCACAGTAGCAAGATCTAGGAGACCACAAAATATCGCTAAAGGCCATCTGTTGTTGACTCTTTTGACGCTGTGGTCCTTTTTCTTCCTGTCGACAACATCAACTCCACCTTTTGTTAGGTTGTAAAATGTAATAACTTCAGGCTTGTTATCATCTCCAGATTCCATGTCAATGGTGTCGTCATCATGCAGAGTGGACAAAATGAGAACGTTTTTATTTCTTTTTGGTACATATGACGACAGTAAACTCTGATTAGGTTCTTTGCCGAAACCAAACATAGTGCTTCCCACAGGCCTGTTCTTGACATTCACAAATTCTGGTGGTAACTGAGGCTTGTTTTTTTTCAACGTTCCTACTATTGTAGTTCTATGGTTGGTGAAGAGATCATTGGCAAGTGGAACTGAAATGTAGTAGTTATCCATCGTGATATTCCTACCAGTGTTATCAATAGGCTGAATAAGCCTCTTTACAACAGCGGCTGCAGAATTGTCTGTAACATAAGGGCTCCTGTCAGGTTGTTTATCGGGATAAATTTCCATATTTACAGTAAAATATGTCCTAGCATCAACTACTGCATAGATTTTGATCAATGGTGAACTCCCAATAGTGGACTCCATGTGAGAAGCCTACACTGCCAAGAGCCACACAATGTTCATAGCCTTCACACGACATACTGCAGTTGTCCTCAGAAAACTTAAGGTCAGGCCCACCCAGACACGGGTCAAATGTAAACCAAGCCACTGCAAGAAACACGTTCAAACATTGTAACAGTGTTATCTTCTAAAATTGTTGTTAATTATCTACAACAAATAATTATTATTTTAACATGAAGTGTTCTTCCTAATAAAATTATGATGATGGTAATAAAACTTATGCAGCATATTTACTATATGTGTTTAGTGCTCTCACAAAATAATTAAAATAATTAACACAATGGATGACAAGAATGTACAACTCAACGTAAAAAACATAAGTCATTTTATATTCCTTTACATAGGAAAAAATATCAAAATTGTAATACTATATTGGTATAAATTAGTCTGTAGTCACTTGTTATTATATAAACATATTGATTCTTTGTGCTACCATAAGCTAATCAAATACAGTCACCCTACTTTTCAGTAAGCAACGCAACACAGTGTGAGTGCCGTCTGGCTGTGATGACAAAATTTATTTGTACCTGCTGAGAACTACAGCATATTAAAATATGAATTGAGTCAATAGATTTATAAAATAACTAACTATAGTACATTGAACTAATGTTTCATTGATTCATTTGGATTAAAGTTCATGTAACAATTTGGCTACTTGACATACAAATGGAGCTGAATCTTTAAAAAACAACGTGTTTGCGATGAATAAATGTGTTAATACGAAGCAGACTTTACCATTAGTCTATGTCAGCAAAGAAAAGACTGACATACAAAAATTGCTAAATACCTTCTGATAATCATCAATAATAATTTCTTTTAAGATTATGAATTTGAGAGATTATACATGTTACTTGTTATTCTGTTTTTGACAATACGAAAAGTACAATACAGTATAATACATAACATGTATATAAAAAAATCTTTTTTAAATAATTCTACTGCCAATTTAAAATTGTTTGTAGTTACGTACAAAGTAACAAAACTCACCTAAAACAATTATTCTTCTCCTCAAGAAGAAATTGTTAGTTGTTTGATGAAGAATAAATTAAAAAAAGCAATGGTAATTCTGCTTGCAAACTGAAGTTGCTATAAATTCTATTCCACAAAAATTGGAATTAACGGCTAATCCTGGGAATATACTTGAAATATTGGCTATAATATTCCAACTAAATTATTATACAATTTATATATTTTTGTTACAGTAAAACATTAAACTGAAGAAGAAATGAAAACCTAGGAGCAAAGCATAGTTTCTAGTGCTTGATTTTGACAAAATTGTGTGTACAACAATAAAATAAGTTACAGTATTTAATTAATTTAACTAATTATTCTAACTAAGAAAGGTTACGCCACTTTTAGAACATTTGATGAAGTCATTTGAAAGAGGCAGCCTTAGCAGGTCAGGCGAGCAAGATGCCATAACTTGTTGGAGTGACTGTACCCTGTGGGGTGTTTTCACCCGGCCAACTTTTTTATTTGTAGTCCCGGCCAACTTTCAAATAATCATGGGCATGTTTTTACAAACAAAGTTTCCTGAGCAATATTGGACGGGGTATTAATGAGATCTTATTAATTAGTACCATAGCAGTCTAAAACCAACTGAACTTGTAATTAGACTGAGGGCCACAAACTAGTTTAAGTCAAAAACAAATGTTCAAAGAAGTACAAAAATGCTTAACCTAAATAATGCTTCAGTGTTTTATTCAACATATTCTTTGCTTTTGTTTATATAAACTGAACATTAACCTTATAACTTATAGAATACTAGCTGTTTACCCATGCCTTGCTACAGTATAATTATGTGGGTTAATCTATTTTAAAAGTTTTAATTTTATTTTTTTTTTTTTAACAACTGATGATTAATTAAATAAAGTAACTCCGTAAAATTGAAACTTTAAAGGCCAGTGGGGTGGAGCCCTATGGTTGGATGTGAATGAAACCATGCCAGAAATCTTCGTGGGAGTGAACTCTACAACTGGGATTGATTTAGTAATGCACAAAGTCAAACACAGAAACATTCGTGTTTAAATGTATAAAAAAGTAAAGCATAAGATTCCGGCTAGTTTGTAATAATATGCAGCCAGTTATATGTTTTCAGGACCACTAATAGTAATACTACTTTTAGCTTGTTTTAAGATGAATATAAATTATTAAATTAGTGTGGCTTATGTGGACTGGTTGCAATTAACGTGAACACTACTAGAGAAGTCTGGTTTATCCGTGTTGGGTGGTAGTGTCTGAATCTATTGTAATGAAGAGAACTGAGTATCAGGCTTATCAGTTAAATGAAAATCAGACTAATACTGACTGGTTCGGATTCCATGTAAAGCTGTAGGTTCCTTAGCTGGCCTAAAATAGTAACAATGACTACATCCGTTCTCATCTACACTCATCAATCTCTTTAACACCTCATATTCGCCTATATCTCACATCATAATAATGCATAAATGAGATCGATAAGAGAATAATATGTAGGCTACTTAATCAGCTGACCTTCAGCTGTTTGTAAGCCGATGAGTTCACTGTACTCGCCTTCTCCAGTGCTGTTGAAAGCCTTGACTCGAGCATTGTACATGGAATTGAAGTGTAAGCCGTCCACGGTACAAATGGTCTCCTTACCACAGTATACCTCCTACAAAAAAAAAAAAAAAAAAAAAAAAAAAACAACCAGATTGGATAAACATATCACTATTATAAATGTTGTTTTACATTCAAATGTACTGTTATTATATATATTATATATATATTTATTTATTTATTATATACTAGCTGTAGAACCCGTGCTTCCCTACGGTTTATTATCGTTAGTATTTCGGACTACTTATATTAGTAAAAGTTAAGTTTAACGTTCATAATTATTACTTAAATAAACCTAAATAATTCCAATCTTTTCAATAAGCAAATTGAACTATTTCCAAAAGTTAATAATCTTTATTTTTGATTTTATTGTTTTTTTAATTAAATTAAAACACCTAGTTGTATTCCTTCTGCTAACAGCCTCCTAGGCAAGTGTAGCTACCAAAGTTGATTTTGTTTACTATTTCTTAAGTGCTGAGTACCTCTTTGAAGACAACATTTTTAGTCTTTTTTTCTTGCTGAAGGACGACCAGGCTCTCGGACGAGCTTACTCTGGAACATGCTATATACAACTGGCCATGTGAGAAACATTTACTCCTCAGATTGACACCAGCCATCTTCAAACTCTGCTCTTGTGCTTTGTTTATAGTCATGGCATAATATAACTTTACAGGGAACTGGAGATGTTTGAATTCAAAATGAAAGTCTGACGGAATAAGAGGCATACGGGAAATAAAGACAGTTTCTCCTTAACCTACGCCTGTAAACACTATCACTTCAATAACATGTTTATGCAGAGTTTTCACTTGAAGTCTGGTACCTTTACAGAGTTTGGGAGTGTTTAAGTTTCGGAGTAGCATTATAGGAGCACCATCTTTGAGAGTAAGAATATGAGGTGGTATTCCAGGGGGGTTCAGTTGTGAAGAAACTCCTCTGGATAGTGAACTGCACGGTTCATACCTCACAACGGCAGAAGGTAATTGTTCCAACAACGAAAGGTTTATTAAATTTGCAGAGTCGTTAGTTGGAGTAAGGATTGCCCTCTCCTGCAGCCATGTTGAAATTTTGTACACATTTCCATTAATGTTTGGGTATATCTTGTCAAGCAATGACTTCATATCACTTACAGTGTGACAAAGATTTTGAGGTATTGCACAGTCACCTTCATTATCTTCTAACAATTTACTATTACCTACTTGTAAAAGTAATTTAGAAAACTATTTGGTTCCAAATTGTCGTACAAGTGAACTTTCATGTTAATTTTCAAGGGCAGGATTTTAATTTTTGGCCATAAGATGGATGACTTCAGGCACGCTTTTCACCTCATCAGTGTGTGTTCCTTGAGGTATCACAGGCAGGGTTTGCCTGAAGTCTCCAGTCAGCATAACTGTCACTCCACCCATTAGACTTTTGCAGTTCTTGATATCTTGGAGTGTCCTATCCAGGGCCTCTATACCTCCTTTGTGGGCCATTGTACACTCTTCCCAAACTATTAATACAGTTTCTTTGAGTACCTGGCCCACAATAAACTGTTCACAATTAAGATTACAGATTGTAAACAAATCATAATTATATGTATAAGCTGTTTTAAATAAATTATTAAATTATATTAATGTCAATGTTATTCTTATGGAAAAATGGAACATTTGGGGGGCTGTTTGTACCTCTTAGAAATGGAATTTCGAAAAATTTTTTTTAGTCCTTTCGATACTAATGATAACTTCCTTTAAAATTTCGTATAAATCCGTTATGTGGTTTTATTTCTGCTTAAATTTCTGATTAGAATGTTTATCTTCATACTAGAATATATATATCATAGAACAAAATCTGAATGAAAATATTCTTAACATTATAATTAATTGTTGTTATTTTTTTCAAATTTAAATAACATTTACACACAAATAATTGCCCTGTTATTATGTTTTTTTTTTTAATAATAAATATACTTTGAGATGGGTAATATTTGAAAAAATGGCAGCATGATAGCTAAGCTCAAACTAAAGCTATCATATATTTTACTAATTACATTAAAAAAAAAAATCAAATAATATTAACTAGCTAATTTAAATACACCCCATAAAAAGAAATAAAAGTCTTAATTGACATGAACTTCTGTCATTAGGCATCAAATTAGAGTACCTAATGATCCTTAAATCAATGAAGTAGAAATGTTGATATTAATTAACTTAAATATGCTAGTTTTTAAACTTGATTTGCTCGTTTTGTGCTGATTTAGCGAAGATGTGGGATTATTTAAGTGGCTTCTATAGGCAAATATCTAAGAACATAATTTTCAAGTAGCGTAAGCATTACTTATAATTAATATATCTTACACCTTTATGTACAACCAAATTTGTGCTGGAAATCAAAATTTTATTGGGATGGAGTTAAATATTAACAATAATATTGGGGAAATTTAAACTATGGTTTATTAGTAATAATAATCTCTGAGTGGACACACAAGGATCACTCATTGTGGATAGCTTTTTTTGTCAGAATGGTAAGTATATCAGAACCCTTGCCGTTAGAACCAGTTTTCATTACCAGAGTTCGCTATGTAGCCATAGGTTTCTAATTGCCTCACAACGCAGAGTCAACCCCGGAGGACTTGAAGCGCAATTATTCTATCTACCACCCCGGCACCCCAAGCTTCAGAGGCAAGTAGGATACCAATCACCAAGCCCCCAAATTTAAATTTAAATTAAATTTTTGTTTTAAGAACAGTCTAACCTCCTTTTTATTACTACTCTACCCCTTCCCCATAACTATTGATCTGTGCGGGAACTTATTATAAGGGGTCCAGGCCAGATGAATACTTCCAGTCCAGGCCAGAATCAAACCTGCGTTCTCTCTAACCCAGGCTCAAAGTCCTGATGTCTTAGACCGCTTGGCCACCAAATCACTCAGTATTAGGCCTATTAATAAAACTACATTACAGAGGTTCTATAATTCCCAAATTATTTATTTTGGTTTAAACTCATTAACTTCCAGTTCACAACAATGGTAACTGATTAATACTTCGGCAGAAAAATTGCACAGTAATTCACAATTTTTAGCAAGTAATATGGTCATACCCTGAACTCTCCACCACTGCCATCATCCAGTTCCAGCACATACCCTTCCACGTAAGAAGTGGAAGGGGGCTGCCAGGCGACTGTCATAGAGTTGTTCTCAGCATTGCACTCTTCGGGGATAATAACACTCGGGGCTATAACAGAAGCTGAATATAAAATGTTTACTAGACAATTCTTTAAAATTTTTGTGAACTAATTTCTCTACTACTACAATACACAACGAATTACTGGTGATAACTAATTGGCGTCAAACCTGAACAGCAGATGTGCTTTACATGAGTGGGACGTAAAGCCATCAATAACATATTAAATGTAAGTAAATTTTTGTTAACTTTTCATTATTATATTTAAGAATATCAAAAATATATGCTGTGTAAATGAAAATAGAAGTAGCCAATAAATATTTTTAAACCAGTAAAAGCTTATAATAAAAGGAATAAAGAATAAACAAGAAGAATAAAGAGAACGGTTAAGAATAAAGGTATGTAAATACAAGTATATATTTATCTTTTATTAATTTACAATAATCTGTATACTTTTTTTATAAACTACCAATCATTTCAAACACTATTCAAAACAAAAATGGTAGTTAAGTCTAAGTTAAGCACACTAAGAATATAATATACACTATATATGAGCCATGAGTATAAATATAAAAATAAAGATAGATAGAAGATTCCACCTATGGAGAAACTGCGTATGGCATGCTATCAGATGCTGGTACTTCGAAACTTAATTGATTTTAAAACAAAGCTTATAGTTTACTATGCTTTATTTTTTTCTTTAATGCAATATGGAATTGAGTTATGGGGCATGTCCCAAGAATCATTGACAATTTTCAAAATTAAAAAAAAATTTAAGAATTATGACCTTTAAAAAAAAAACATCATGTAAACCTTTATTCAATCGGTTAGAAATATTAACAATGCCGTGTCTCTACCTTTACAAAATCCTGCTCTTTTCAAAACATAATAATGAATGATTAAATAGAGAAAAGTACTGTCACTGATATGGTACAAAGTACAAAAATAATTTTACATTTCCAAAACATCCCTTTATTTTATTTTATTTTATTGTCTCAACGGCAATGCCATTTACATGCAGACTTACGTATAAGAGTATAGAACAATTTTAACAATACAAAACGACTACGGTAGTACTAACATCACTAACCCAAGAACAAATTGTTGGAATTCTATAAATAGTTTAACAAATTAGACTTAAATTTAAAAACTCGAACATAACAAAGGATCATATAACATAAATAGTGCTTGATAATATAATAATAAGAATACAACAAGAATAAAACAAGAGTAATTAACAGTAATAAACCTATAATTAAATTTCAACACAACTAAACATGGTAGCATATAACAAATATAACAAATTAATAAATAAATAAATATATATATGTATGATTGACAACAAAACAATATCTATGAATTCTTCAATTTTTGCTTGAATGATTTGAGGCTGTCGAAGAAGAAGTCAACCACTTCCGGCACTGAATTACCAAGTTGATGCAGTCTAGCTACTGGTCCGAGTTTCAGATAGTTAGTTCTATACTGCATGTGGACAAACAAATCTGTTGATCTGGTAGTTCCAGGGACCCTAAAGTTAATCCTGGCCAGAAGATCCAAGCAGTCGATGTCACCTCTAATCAGATTGAAAAGAAAAGTCAGGTCCGCTTGGTCCCGACGTGCCTCCAGAGTGTCCAAATGAAAATGGTCCATCAAAAGGTCCACGGGAACGTCAGCAAAGGCAAAACCCATTCTTGTTCCTACAAGTCTAAGGAATCTTCTTTGGATTCTTTCCAAACGAATGATATGGTAGAGGTAGTATGGTTTCCATACTATTGAAGCGTATTCAAGGATGGGACGTAGTAGTGATTTGTAAAGTATGGTAATGGAATACACAGACAGTCCACTCCTTGCAGCACGAGACAAGAGACCAAGAAGTCTGCTAGCCCTTTTACAGATGTCGTCAATATGGCATTCTGGCGACAATGACCTGGTAAGTCGCACTCCCAAATCCTTCACTGTCTCAACTCGCTGCAGAATGGTTCCATGTAACTGGTAATAGCACTGAATGACAGATTCGCCCCGACAGAAAGATATAACCATGCATTTGGATGTGTTCAATTCCATCTTGTTATTAGCGCACCACTTGGACACCTCATTCAAGGAATGTTGAAGGACCTCACCACCATCAGCATCCCTTAATGCACTGAAAAGTTTGATGTCATCTGCAAAGATGAGAAACTTACTCTGAATAACCTCACCAATGTCATTAATAAATAAATTGAAGAGATAAGGTCCCAAGAGTGAGCCTTGAGGAACCCCTGATTTAACCTTAAAAGGTTCAGAGTAAGCACCACCGTGGCTAACTATGGCGGTCCTCCCTCTCAAGTAACTTGTAAGCCAGGACAAGAAAGGATCCAAAATTCCATACGATTGAAGCTTCAACACGAGGATGGCGTGGCTAACCTTGTCAAAAGCTTTGCTACAATCGAGGTATATAGAGTCCACTTGGGAGTAGTTTTCAAATGCGGATAATATAAATTCTTCGTACAACACAAGATTTGTAATGGTCGATCTCCTTGCAGTGAAACCGTGCTGTTCTGGAATAAGTATTCTTGAAATTAGGGTCTTCAGTCTGTCCAGAACAACTGATTCAAAAATCTTGGCAATAGGGGACTGAATAGAAATAGGGCGGTAGTTGCTAACTGACTGACGGTCTCCATCTTTATAGATTGGAACCACATAGCTTGCTTTAAGCGATGAAGGGAAAACACCCTCTCTAAGACTTTTATTGAAGAGATGAGAGAGCTGTTTACAAATAATATCGCTACAATTACGCAAGGCAATAGGAGGAATGAGGTCAGGTCCACAACCTTTGTTGACATCCATAGCATCAATCTTTCGCTTCACTTCATCAGCAGTACACTCAAGCAAAGACAAAGAACAGTTACTATCTCTAACTGGTAATTTGGTTGAAATTCTATCAGGCTCAGAATATACACTGGAAAATTGGCGAGCAAACATGTTACAGATCTCATGGCAATCAGATGATTCTTCATCCCCAAGTTTCATCCTAGAAGCTGTAACATTGGTTCGTCTCAGAGATTTGATGTGACTCCAGAAAATCTTGGGGTTTGAAGAGATTGTCCCATCCACATGAGCAATATAAGAGTTGTAGCAGCCCGTTGCAAGATTTCTACAAGCAGTTCTAGCCCTAGCAAAAGCAAATAATCCCTTGACACTTTTTGAAAAAACACCACATTATATGGCAATGAAACTCTACAATAAGCTGCCTTTGAGAATTTGAAGAAATTGAAGATGGGACCAAATTTAAAAAAAGAGAAAACAATTTTTACAAATAAAAAAACATTAGTCGGTTAGTGAATATTTAAATGATAATGAGGCCCAGTGACAATAATAAATAACATAGCAAAAATATAAAAAGAACATAGTAAGTTTAATTTTTTTCAAAAACTGTCACTTTAAACTTTCAACGAACTTGTTCTAGCTTTAACTTTATTTTTAATTATTTGTAGTAGATTTATATTTTGACAATGTCACCTGTCTTCTATCAGCGCTAGACCATAAAGCGTCATGTGACAATAAAGATATATTTCATTTCATTTCTAACTGTAAAGGTGAAATAATAACTTTTAATATTACTAAAATACAACAAAATAATTGTCAATTTTCAACAAAGTCAATTAATCAAAACTGTAACACAAACGGTAAAGCCTAGTGATGCAACATACATTAAGTCGGCAGATATTTTCTCCTGTGTTACTGAATCATGAAGATATATAACGGATTAGCTATTTTAAATGATACAAATTTGTTGGATGGTTATATTTTAACGTAAACAACGTTTAGTCTCCATGTGAAATGTTTAATCTGTTAGTAATCTAATATATTTAATGTTTTCAAGACTGGATATAAAAATTTCACTAACTGTTGTATTTTTTATTTACCCTATATTATGTTGTATATTTGTCCGATCTTTACAGACTTTGGCAAACCATATCAGTAGTATCTCCTACCCATAACCATTACAAAGTAATTAAGCTATGAAACAAAAGCCATTACCAAAAACAGTTTCAAACTAAACACTTTCAGGCAGAACAGGAGGTTTCTCTGTTTTTAAAAAGGTTCAATTTTCATATAGGATTTAGTATAAAGAATATTCAGTGGGTTACATTAAAAAAATAAATAAATTATGGGTAGTATGGTTATCATAGAATAACAGTAGAACAATCATAAAAATTAATTATTAATTACTCTTTCAACTACTATTCAAATGACAACAACCTTTAAATTTGTTTAACTTGTTTCATAAACTGTTGAAATTATTCCTTTAGAGGGTAATATGCGACTAATTATTTTCGACAATTACACTTTTGTTCAGCACTGCATTCATCGTACTGCTTTATCACCTATTTATTTGCTTACTAAACTCACTTTATTTACAAGTCTAACAACAACAAAACAAACAAGATCTAAATGAAAAATGAATATTTAGAATATGTAATATTTTTAATTCCTTAAAAAAGTAAAATAAAACTGATAAAGCAATTCAAAACTTATAGATAAACATAACAAAGAAGTAAGTCAAGATATGAATCAATAGTAAATATAAGATTTTAAAATGTCTAATAAACAAGCAATAGAGAAACTAAGGAGGATAAAACAGAAATGTATCAGAAATAGCAATGTAGATTAGTAATTTACATAGTAAACTAGAAGAGTGTGTTCCTCTCCTTCTCGGGCAGCTTAACAAAAGGAATTTTAGTTAGTCAAGCAAACTAAAAGCAGACTCATCAATGCTTCAATTTAAGAAGGAAGACTCTAAAAAGGATCTTGTCTCACTCATTTAGGCATATCATTTTGCATAAAGTCAAAATAAAACAAAACCAAAAACTGAAGTCGATGGATGATATTTTTTAAATTTTGGAATTGACAGAATAAAGGTATTTTGTAATATTTGGTTGGTTGTTTCCATTATCCTGGATTAGGAGGTGAGGTATAAAAATGAGTCGGAAAGGGATTGCTGTGTGACTAGAAGAGGTTAAAAATAGGAAACACAAGTTTTTTTTCACAAATGACAAATTTTGTAATCTGAAAGGTCATATTTAAAATGTTAAAATTTAGCCAAAAACATTTTTGTAAATGTCATTTTTGATAGGTGTTTGTTTTTCTGACGTTGTGTGTTTTTAGGTTTTAAGCCTTAAGTTTTGAAGACACTGATAAGAATTGAAAAGAAATACAAATCAATTACATGAAACATAGATAGTTAATTAATTCATCTAACTACTGCTTCAGCACAGAAAGCAATTACATATAGTTGATGAAAGCCTTGAGGTTAGTTAACAAAGGTAGTTATGATATTAGTACTTGCACAGACATTGCTTGGACTGGTTTATCAATAATTACAATTTGGGAGCAACATAAACTTATTAACTTGTTTTAAAGTCCCTGAAAAATATATTTAAACAAAAAAATACTATCGATACAAATTTATTAAAAGATAAAAACATACTTGATTGGAACATTTAATTTGAAAGAACAAATAATTTTAACAGCAGTTACTATTTTTCATTTCAAAATGCAATGTACTTGAGTTTTAACCTCTTTTATAAAACTAATATTAAAATATTCATGATTAAACAAACATTTATAATTTACATGGTGGGATGCAGAATTAAATTAGCTTAACATTGGTATACGATTGTTACAAATTGAATGAATATTAGACTTTTACTAGAGTTTCAAACACGAGTACGTTGCATTTTGAAAACATTTAGTTGAAAACGACAGTAAATATAATAGCATTAAGAATTGTGACAATATATAGAGATGCATTCATCTCTGGTTGAACTATTTTGCACATCTAACACAAGATTTAAAGGGGGGACTGGAGTGGTGGGCTATTTTGGATCTATAAACCTTAAAACCAATGGATAAGTTGATTTTTAGATATTTTTTTCCAATCAAATGATGTGTGATAATATGTCATTTTGTAGGCAATTTATGACGGAGAATGTTGAATGGTTCACATATTTTAATATTTAATATATGTGATATGTGTACTTACAATTTTGTTCTAATTTCAAAATTAAGACACTCTCTCTACTCACCTGAAGAAAATTTCAGTGGCACAGAAAATTTGTGCAACATGTTATTCTATTGTATTTGTTTACTGCTACTGTGGTGTTAGTGGACTCGTCTTCTAAGGTAAGTTTGCTGATGTCCTATCTCTTCTAATATACTAATTGTCTTAAAATAAGCACAAGCTGTGTCGAGAGATTGAATCAGAATAATAATAATTAGTTTATGTGTTTGTGAGCAAAGAGTTTTGTAAGAAAATTTCTGCCAGGCAAAAAAGAACTCCGTTTATGGCATAATAATCAAATAAATTTGATTCTTCACTGATAGGTCTAATTTTATAAACATGACATCTTTAAACAGGTCTACTGAAATTAATAAAACAGACAAACCATATGCTTAGTTTTTTAAGTAAAATTTGAAATGTAGATTTGTCTGACTTGTACTCACGTTTCATCTGAATAAAGTTGAGTTGTTCAATGGCGCGAGCGACACTCTTGTCATCTAAGGTCAGATCGCACTGTGAGCTCACCCGCGGTGAAGCTGTCATGTCCTTATGCCATGTAATATATACATTGGCTATCCTGTTGATCAGCATTGAACCAACCTGCGCAAATAAACATCATTGTTTTAGTTCAGTTATGCAATCTTAGAAAATATATTTTTATCATGATAAAGTACTTTAAACGGTTTAGTTCCTCTTTGTTGTTAAAAACTTTAAAAAATAAATATATGGTATATCATTATTTATTTAATTTTGTAACACAAAAATGTATATTATGAAAAAAAAAATATTTTCTACAGGAGAGAACCTCGATAGTTCAACACTCAATACTTTGACAGTCCTTATACTTCGACACTGGTCATGGTGACGTGTAATGGTAAAATTATTGTCTGTGACAGGTTGTGTACGGTTTAGGCTGATGGAGATAAGCAAAATAACAGTTTAACATTAATAATAGTTAAAAATTACACATTTTTTCTCAAGGTACTATATCTTATAAGTACTGGACTGTCCATACTTCAATAACTCTAGACTAGTAGTTAGCACTTCTGCTTCCAATGCAGTTGCTCAAATCCCGAGAGGTCCACTTAAATTTTGTCATAGGGGTTTGGACCATTACCTCTCAACAACTTATGAATATAATGTTAAAAATGCCACTGGCGTAGACAGTAAAAAAAAAAAAAAAAAAAAAAAAAAAACTACACAAACTGTAACTTCATACTAATTCAGTAGGACATACATTGTTACATCAATACATAATTTGTTTTTGGTTTTGTTAAAAGTTTAATTAATCATAAAGATAATGCAGTACAATTTCCATATAATATATTATTTTTCTGTTATAGATAGCATACATTCCTTATAGTTTTACATGACGGTAATTTGTCAACTCTGTAGTCCACAAAGTGTCCAACTATTGAGGTTTTACCGTATTACTAAACGTATTACTAAATAAGCATAATTTTATTTTACATTTTTAAAGTTTTCTCTTAGATCACATTCATACCTGGAGGAAGGCTGCAGAATCAGTTTCCTTGAGAGCTTCAATGCAGAATTGTAACAGGTCAGTGGTGTGCTGGAGCTTGCAAGTGCATATTGTGACTTGCTCCTTCAGCACTCGCACTTTCATATCTTTGTCTTGACGGATGTACTCGATGAGTTATTGTTTACGAGCTTCGATAGCTTCTATCAGTGCATCACACTGAGCAATCACTACTTCTTCAAACTCTACACAGTTCTCCTGAAATTACAAATTTCTATTATTAAAGCAATTTTGCTGATGTTATTCTATTTTCATTACTTTTTCATTCAATTAGGGATAATATATTTCAACTAATATGCCTATTTTAGTAAATGTTTCATCTTTGTAAATTTTTTAATAACTTGGGACATATCACAGAGAAATAAAGAAACAGAGGTCGCTTTCTGGTGGTTGTAGCAAACACAGGGGTATTTATAATAGATTACAACTAATGTAAATCTTTATAAATCTGTAGTAATCATTACTTAGGATAAATCCTTGAGGAATGGGGAGTAATCAAGGAAGGGACTGATCAGGGGCTGGCCCTGCAATCCCCATGGTGAACTGGGGATATACTTGACATACTAACTTAACATATAGTACACTATTGGATGAGACTTCTGTTTCTTTCATCTCTGTCGATATTTAAAACAAAAGCTGCAATCCTCTTTAAGTTATGTATTATATTGTTAATTATAGCAGGTAAGTACAATAACCATTAACTGGAGTGTAAATGGGAGTTTTGAATTAAAGTGCAGAGAGTGGAGTGTTAAGGGTCCCTAAATTACGTAATGCCTGAAGGGGGAGAAGGGGGTTTTTGGCAGTGTTATGCACCGTTATAGGGGAGGGTGGGAGGGTTCTATGCAGCGTTACGGAACTATTAAACCTCAGCAATTTGTTTAAATTCATTTACAACATTTTACTGTTTTTCACCAAGAGTTAAATATACAGGGTGAGGCAGACCACCCGTGCAGCATGTATAGCAGGAGAACGGTTTGGTCTAGTGGCCTAAAACAAAATGCTTTCCCCCTATATTGCATATGGGGAGTCCATTAAAAATGTTTTCATCAACCTTTTCGTAAAGAGTGTTGAAAAACTAAGGGTCATGGGTTCGAATCTCTAAATTATCAAATGCAAACATATGGCAAATAATACATCATTTTAAAGGTCTTGTTGAAAGAAACTCATTGATGAAAACAAAATTCATTTATCATGACACATTTCAAAATGGCGGCCATTTTTGTGGAAAATATTGACGTTTACGGAATACCCTATAGTTTTCTTACTATTTGAGATAGGTTCATTCCGATTTCAATTTTTTACTTGCAAAACCCTCAGCTTCACTCTGATATGCCGCATGACTACTTTTATCATTATTTTGATATTGGCCCCCTAATACGAATTTTTAAAAATTAAAAATTCCTTAAAGTCAAAATTTTTAAATAGCAACATGCATCATGTTGTATATCATTTTAAAGCGCTTGTTAAGACAAACAAATTTTGCATTACACTTTTTTTTGTATCTCCAGTGGTTTTTGAGAAATAAGCACAAACGTGTTTTTAATAATAATTTTCCCACCTTTTTACGTTACTTTGGCCACTGACATCCAAAACTGAAAGCACTGAGTCAAAATCTAACATTTTAATTGCGTAAATCGAAATAAGGAATTATGTAAGCAAATTTATTTTTTATTAAGATACTTCAATTTGACAAATACAGGCAAAAAGCGTTTTACATTAAGTACTGTGTTATCATTGCTAATAATACAGATATGGTATTATAACTAATCTGGTATTATTACAATCTGGTTTAAAGCTTATTACTAAGATAATCTTGAAGGGAATATGTGGCAGATGGCCTTTTGGTTCCAGATTTGTATGATTCTCTAAAATTAAGAGACCTTTGTAAAAAACTGAAATCACCATAATTGTAATTTTATCATTTAAAATTGTTTGTTGTATTTTTATACTTTAATATTATAAATAAATATTAATAGTTTTTATACACAGTACCATTACTCGCTTCGCATGGTTAGGTACCTTTCACAATTGGCCTTTACTGTTCAGTACAACCAGTTGATACTTTGCTCCTGGGTTACTGCAATTATTATTAATCTTATGATTGTTTAATCAGCTGATTATTTTCAGCTGTTTATAAAATCAGCTGTTCTAGTGCATTATTGTACACTTCATTTTAGTTCCTGAAACAAAACTTATTTTATTTGACAACTACTTTAATTCTCCACTTTATTCCTTATTTTGTTCTTTTATTGTGAATGATAGTTCTGTATTTACTGAAATGCCGTACACAAATGAAGAGGCTTTCCAAATGCTAATGGTGTTAGCTAATGTTTCCAGAATTACTCAGCTGCTGCGAATCTCTACGCAGAACGTTATCCAGACAGAGAAGTTCAATCACGAATGGCCTTTCAAAGACTTGCTAGTCGTGTGCGTGAAAAAGGACAGGTTCAGCCTGATTTCAATAAAGGCAAAACCCTAGCTAGGCCTGTAAGAAGTGATACGGCACCAGACATTTTGGCAGCGGTTCAACTCAATCCAACTGACTCGTCCAGAAGAATAGCGGTGTGCGTCAAAGATGCGGGTGTGAGTCAAAGGTCAGTGTTGAGAATCTTGAAAGATAACAAAATGCACCCATACAAGATATCATTACACCAAGAACTGCATGGTGATGATAGCCATCGAAGAATGACTTTTTGTTTGTGGGCTAGGGAAATGTTACAACAACGTGAACATTTTTTTCGTAATGTACTGTGGTGTGACGAAGCAACTTTCCGCAGCAACGGTGAAGTGAACCGCCATAATATGAGGTACTGGGCCTATGAGAATCCACACTGGATGCGAGAGTTGGATAACCAGAGATACTGGACTTTGAATACTTGGTGTGGCATCCTTGGTAGAAAAATTATAGGTCCCTTTTTCTTCAGAGAACACCTAGTTGGAGACACTTATAACAACTTTTTGCTAAATCACCTGCCTAACCTATTAATAGATATACCCGACGAAGACATAGAACATTTGTGGTTCATGAATGATGGGGCACCACCTCACTACGCCAACAACGTCAGACAAACTCTTGATGAACAATATCCTGAAAGATGGATTGGAAGAGGTGGTCCTGTCAACTACCCTCCAAGATCTCCTGATTTAACTTGTATGGATTTCTACTTGTGGGGTAGGCTGAAAGATTTAGTGTACAAAAGACGACCAACAACAATCGAAGATATGATGCAGAGAATCAGACATGGTATAAATTCTATCAGTGGCGAAGAAGTATTGCGAGCTGTAGATAGCTTCACCTCCAGAATAGAACTATGTATAGAAAATAATGGTTTTCAATTCGAGCACATGTAATTTACAGTAAAGTAAGTTCAGTTGGATTCTGGAAATTTTTGTACGATACTCTTATTACTTATTAATTTTTTTAAGGTTGCAATTATGTTAAAAGTTGCAAATAAATACAAGAATTTACAAATCTTGTAAAAAATACAAATCGTGTATTTTTTAAGAGACGTTAAGAGTGAAAATACCAATTTATATTTTTATAAATCTGATAATTTTTTTAAATACAAAATGTATGGCCAAAGTAACGTAAAAAGGTGGGAAAATTATTATTAAAAACACGTTTGTGCTTATTTCTCAAAAACCACTGGAGATACAAAAAAAAGTGTAATGCAAAATTTGTTTGTCTTAACAAGCGCTTTAAAATGATATACAACATGATGCATGTTGCTATTTAAAAATTTTGACTTTAAGGAATTTTTAATTTTTAAAAATTCGTATTAGGGGGCCAATATCAAAATAATGATAAAAGTAGTCATGCGGCATATCAGAGTGAAGCTGAGGGTTTTGCAAGTAAAAAATTGAAATCGGAATGAACCTATCTCAAACAGTAAGAAAACTATAGGGTATTCCGTAAACGTCAATATTTTCCACAAAAATGGCCGCCATTTTGAAATGTGTCATGATAAATGAATTTTGTTTTCATCAATGAGTTTATTTCAACAAGACCTTTAAAATGATGTATTATTTGCCATATGTTTGCATTTGATAATTTAGAGATTCGAACCCATGACCCCTAGTTTTTCAACACTCTTTACGAAAAGGTTGATGAAAACATTTTTAATGGACTCCCCATATGCAATATAGGGGGAAAGCATTTTGTTTTAGGCCACTAGACCAAACCGTTCTCCTGCTATACATGCTGCACGGGTGGTCTGCCTCACCCTGTATATCCCCCCTATTAGAAAACAAACAGAATAAAGTCTATATAATGACTTTATCATAAATCAAAAAATGCATGAAAGTGGATGACAAAAATGGAAGAGGGGGGTTGGTGAAAGTGTTATGTAATTTTTGAGGAGAGGTTAGTATTACTGTTATAAGTCTGTTACATGGGAGGGGGGTAAGGGGGTCTGAATAGGCCAATTTTAGCGTTACGTTATTTAGGGATGGCCCCTAAGATCCATGATTGGCAAGATCGCCTCAATCTAATAACTATTAGAATACCACTTACAAAATCTACTAATAAAACTACTGATGACAGCTAACATACTTTTCATACAACTTATTTTATAGTTAGGTTTTTACAGATTTTAATTTGCTTACAGAAAGAAATTTTTTCTCAATTCTAAAAGATTTGTTGATATTTAAACGAATAGAGTTAGTAATCAAATTAAAAAATGATTAAAAAATAACCATCTATGAATTGGATTGAATTGTTTTATAGTCGGTTAGTTGATAAAGATTTTTCTTCATCAGTAAACAAAACACTTGACAAGTTTTTACTTAACACATTTCAAACACTTTGCAAAGTTAATTCATTTTTAAAAGGAAGTTTTTATGTTTTTATTGAATACGTTTTTGACTGTCAAAAATGAAATAAAATAAATATTTATGCTAGAACATAGCTAGTGAGTGATATATTTGCCTAATAGAACAAAATTGCAAATTAAATGCCATAGTAGCTGGTGAGTAATTTTTAATTCAATGGTTATGTTAATTTATATTTTACTTTAAGCAGTTTTGTAAAATGTATATATCATTTAAAACTACAAACAAGCTATTCAGTATTGAAATATTTTCTATGTTATATCCTGAAGAAATAATAAAAGAAAGCTAGAGATAAATCCTGCAAGTACGCACTACACCTGAAAGATTGCATCAAATCCTACTTAAGTCGGAACACTTGATACAGAGCTGCCTCTTGAGGAAATACACTTCTTCCATTTGCACAAGATGTGCAGCTCTGAGCTTATATCTACTTTTTATTTTTAACATCATTATTGTGGGTTCATCATTCTTGCTAAATAGAAGTTTTCATTAAAAATAGGTGTTAGTATCCCTGATTCTCAATTTCCATTTTTTCCTTAATTGATACAACCGCAACTTCCCAATTGATTTCCCACAAGTTTCAGTTGCTCAAGAACGTGTGCAAATTCACATAATATAGGGAGACTATTCAACTAAAGAAAATATGTTTAGTAAAATAAAATGTGTTAATTTTGTTTTATTTAATTGTTATATTTAGTTTAATGATTTGGTCTTATACAGCCAAACTGTTTCTAAGATGAACACACCTCCAAGGTTGGTTAAAATGACATACTCAGTAGCCTCTAAGAACAAAAATAAGTGAAAGGAAATGTTTAAAAATATATTCTTTACATATTTATTAGATACAAATAAATATTTACATATTTTGGCCTGCTACAAGACAACGTACGTGGTTTATGCGTGATAGAGTTCTTCTACACTTAGCATTCATGTACGGAAAATTTCCAACATATAATTTGGAAATCAGTGGATTGGTCATGGTGGACTAGTAGCTTGCCCAGCTAGTTTGACGAATTTGAATACAATTGATTTCTATATTTTGGGGCGTCTAAAATACCTGGTATACTGATTGAAAAATTAGTCTGTGCACATGCAAGTGTTGCTAAAAACCATATTTATAACAAATATTACAATAATAAACATCAGCTGGCCGTAATAATACATATTTAACACTTCTTCAAGACAACTGTTTGAGTAAGCTAATGTTTTCATAAAAGAGCCTCCCTCTTCACTCCTCACCTATGTCCAGCTGCCACTGGCCTTGCGCTTAAACTTACTTTTCAGTCAATACACATGTACAATTGATACAATTGAAGCCTTGCAACAACGATATAAGAAGGTGTAAAGTGCATTAAGGTTGCACTCCAACCAGAAATCCTTAGTCGACAACGGCAATGTGTTGTCAGCCATTGGAGACATATCAAATATATAATAGAGAATCGAGTTGATTGTTACACTGTTGAATTTTAATTACAGAAACAGAGAATTAAATAAGAGTAATGACTTTTATTCCTGTGCTTTATCTTGTACGGTGTATTAATTACTAACTAATTCTTAAATAATTAAGTCAACATTTTTGAAAATGCATCTTCATTAACTCTTATCCGGTTTAAACAGTGCTAAATTACGTGCCATTCACTTTTCATGTGCAACGAAAACTTCTATGAATTAGTTATTTCTTAATAAATTTTTACAAAGATGGTAAAAATTCCCCTCTCGAAAGGGCAAATTATTTTTAAACTTTTTTCAGTTTGATTTAAAGTTTCTTAGATATTTAATTTTTTTAACCAAGAGGCTATTTTTTTAAATAATAAAGATGATTTTAAAATATGTTTTCTTGAGATATTACCTTTTAACATAAACCCATTGAACAAATTTGGTTACAATCGTAAAATAGGGAAATATTTTTGTGGTAAATTAAAAATGGCGTCAAGCTGCTAAACAAGGAGGAAATTAAAAAAAATATATAAAATTAATACTTTGCTTAGAATTATGCAGATAATCTGAAAATGCTTGACCGGTCCAACCTTTTTCATTACACCCTGTATACTGTAGTATAGTAATTAAAAAGTAAATTTAAATTTTAATTTGAAAAATTATTCAATAGGTATATTTTTTTTAATTTATAAAGGAAATATTGTCTATGTCTATAATATATTAATAGTTTTTATTTAATGTACAGCATTTTTAACAATACCAATGAACGACAAATACTATTTTCATTAAATATTCCAAACACAGTTAATATCAGTTTTAACAATTGTATTTTTAAGACGATTCTGGAAAGAAATTCATACCCAAGAGAAATACACCCTGAATACAAATCAGACAGTTTAATGGGCAGAATATCACAGTCCCTCATAATTCTAGACTATATTTGTCTCAATAAAATTATTTTTTCAAGCTTGTTTATTATTTGCATGTAGTTTTCTATATCTGTTTTTTCTCTCTTTGAAGAATCATTTATTCTTATTATAATTTAATACATACTAATCTGTTTTTACTCGTCTTCAAAACAAATAAAAAATAATGCATATTAAATTAAAGCAAACTTAAAATATTTATTTGATTAATCATAAAACTTCCTCTTGTTCTCTCCAAGTTAATATAGAATAAAATGATCTGATATTTAATATGTAATAAATATTTGAAGTTCTTTAAATCAATTTAGAGATCTCTTTCACATTGAGATTGTCCAACTAATATCAGATATATTTACTGAAGAGTCAGCAGAGGCTGACGGCCATTTAGTTTTAATCCTATTAGAACAATGTTATTTACGAATCCATATTTTTTTGTTATTTATTGATCATAAGTTGTGTATGGGTTGTCATTTTAATCGTTATCACATTGCGCATTGGGTTGTCTGTTGGTTTTTTGAATATATATACCTAATTTTGAAAAATAGGTGAAAACGGAAACTTCAAACTAAATATTTTAATCTATAACACTAATTAGGAATTTGCAAAGCAATTCCAACGTGCAATTCCATTCTTGATAAAATGCAAATCGTTTGGAAAAAAAATCTGTTTAAAAATGACTGTTTAGTTTGGCTATGCGTGGTATATCAGGTTTGAAAATAACATTGTTCTTAAGGTATTAAAACCAACATTGTCGTCAGTCTCCGACAGCCTCTGCAGACTCTTAACCAAGTAACTGGCATACAGTTTTCCACATCAGTTTTACAACCATCACATTTCAAGGTCCACAGGCAACCAATAGAGAAATCGCATATTTTCAACTGAATCAGAGAACTTGATTAACCAGGTAACTAATGTGTGCTACTTTACTGTGTATATGGTGATCAGATGTTATCTTTGGGGGACGGCTCATTAGAAGTAAGAAGACAATCTTTAATGGCAGCCTATGCTAACTTGGACATCATTTTAAAGGTACTTAAAAATGTTGATCCAATCGGAAGTAATTGCTGTTCAAAGTTTTAAAAATGTTCAATATATTGTACTTATGAATAACAGAAAGTTACAAGTTATAGAGAATACTTACTGAACTCCTTTAAAAGTAGGTGTTCAAAATGTTCCCCGTTAGCTTTCTGGCAGTGTGGTAACCGGTTACAAAAGGTGGCTACTGCTTTTTGTATTTATTCTTGTGGAATAGCTTGATCTTCCTGTGTCTAAGATCAATCAGATCTGTAGGCTGAGTTTCATAAACTTTGTCTTTGAGGTAACCCCATTAAAAAGTAGTCCAGCGGAATTAGGTCAGGGGAAACAGCCGGCCACTCAATCGCTCCAAGTCTTCCAATCCATAGGTTGACGGAATACTGTATCTAAGTATTGCCTCATTTGAACGCCATAGTGTGGCGTCTTGTTGGATAGAAACATGTTTTGAAGTCAATGCCAAGACTAGCTTGTAGATTAAGAACTATCTAATTTGGAGCATATCTTGATATTTGTTGGTATTTAAATTTCCCTTCAAGCATTCCCTATAACTTGTAACTTTCTGTTATTCGTAAGTACAATGTATTGAACATTTTTAAAACTTTGAACAGCAAATACTTCTGATTGCATCAACCTTTTTAAGTCCAGTTTGTGGCATTGTTTTCAGTTTAATTAGACCCTTAAAATTATGTACAAGTCAGCATAGACTGCCATTAAAGATTGTCTTCATACACCTAACGGTCCGTCCTCCAAAGATAACGTCTGATCACCAAATACACAGAACAGTAGCGTACTATTACCATTAACGGAATGTCAAATTTGGTTGTGATATATCTTGTCGTTTAAAAGTTGTAAAGTTGTCCTAAAACTTAATTGTCACCCCGTATATAGATTATGAACATGCAGCTACTATATTAATATTACTTGCTTTATTTCTATCACTGCCCTATTTCACTGCTATCGCATGACAAACTGGAGAAATTAAATACTTGACACACTAACATAACACACATTTAGTGCACTATTGGATGTGACCTCTGTTTTCTTCTTCTCTGTGCTATTGGTTAATGAAGGTATATTTAGGTTACGTTTTGTGTCAGTTAATTTATATTCTGGGATTATATACTATAAGAAAGATAAATTAAACTTAATTATTGAGTTTTAGCTTTGGAAATACGCTGTGTAATATAAGTTAACTGTTATATTTGAGTTTAGTTGTCAACATAGGTTTAGAAAAAAAATCGACCTCAATCTGAATGTGAATTTATTACATTTTCCTATATTTTCTGATAGATTTTGTAGTGTACCATGTGTGATACATACAACACATGCAAGAGAGATAAATTACTCTCAGATTACATTAACTAGATATTACCAATTTAGATTGTTGGTACTACGACAGAACTACGTCTCTTTTAATCCTATCGAGTATGGCTTCCTTTTTTTCAAAAATATGATGGATAAATGTTGTGCACAAAAAGAGGCCAATAAGGAGGAATGGAGAAATCATTTAGACAAGGACATATAAAGAAAGGAAAGCTCTTCTTTATGTTAAAAATCAAAAAAGGTGTCCATTCCTAAAATGATGGAAAAATATAGAATAAAAATGTAACTTTGTAAGAAAACAGCTCAAGAAAAAAACGATCCTCTCAAGCAGAACAAGACATTCTATGAAAAGTATAACGATGCCGGTTCCCATAATATTCAGAACCAATCAAAGGAATCTCTCATCTAAATAAAGCCTAGATCTTAACAAACTCATTTACACAGAATCCATACTTCCATCACAGTCTGTTAAAAAGCTAGGCGCTAGTACACTCAGATGACCGCGCTCTTCCATACGACGACACTAAACTAAAATCACATACGTGTCTAACTTCTACATCATCAATAGAACACCTAATCTAACCATCAAACAAGAAGGCGAGCACGCCATAATTCACCTATAAAAAGAAGCGAATAATGAAATAAGTTCTGTTATATTTTATGCTGACAAGACCGAAAACAAAACAACAATCATTCTTCATTGACTCACTTTCGACGACACCATACCCCAGAGCACAACGACGAGACAAATCACGACTGACCTACAAAAAATACAAGAATACGGACACACTGTAGCTTGAGCGCTCACCACAAAAAAACTGACACAATTTACATACACTACCTAACACAAACTCACACCATGGAGCACACTTGAGTCAAAACATAAGAAAACGAACCAAAAATATCTGCTACATAGATTTCATAAAGAACCCCCAACATCCCGAGCTATTCAACACACAATACCCCCACCCGCCACCCTGTAACAATTAAACACCTGTTTCAGAGATGCAACATAAACCCTTTTGCGTCTCTAGTACGATTTTACAACCAACTTACGACTCTCAATAATATACCCCCCTCTCATCCCTCACCCCTTAATCTCACACTTCAGCCTCACGGTAAAAGGTATTAGCAGGGAACTGACCTCATAAATAACGCCATCTCCTTCCTTCTATTGGGGATAGTCACAATATATTTCAGTTCATTACTAAATTGTACATACAATCAAATACTAGCATCCACCTCAATCACAAAACGATCACTAAATATTATTTTCTCTGAGTGATACTCTACTTGGTAACTACATACCCCTTGACAACGAAAATGGAAATATTTGCGTCAGCACACAGATCACTTTTGTTTTCCTCACACTCTAAAAACCTAAATCTACAACACTTACACAATTCGAGTTCTAGGTCTTTGTCTTACCAATACAAAACCCACTCAACAAATAAGCACTCTTGAAATATTTAATAGACTTCATCCAATCTTGACAAGCCTTCAGCAAACGCGAGGATAAAGTTGAACTTGACACTTACCTACTTGATTATAACCTCAGGGCAGATGATGATCCCCGACCTATGATAAATGAATGAACCAATAAATCTATTGTGCCAAAAGATATGCTAATTATTGTGGGACATGAGCTGCTCAAAATCACTATGTTTAGTTTCGTCGCTTTCAGATGAGTGAATTAGTACAGTGGAAGAAGTGTTGAGAAGAGGAAGAGATGAGTACGTTATAAAAGAATAGTGAAATTGAACTAGTACAAATCTAACAATGCAGAAGTAAACCTAATCTAATGAGACTATTTCATAACCATTCAGCAGAGGTCCACGGGTCAAGTTACTGTTACAAAGATAACGTGATTGAACAAGGTCACTAGAAATAGACTTGGATATTGTGACATGAAAGGAGAAAGGTTTTTAAACTTGTTATCACAATAATATTAGATACTTGCCCATATTCATTTTACTTAATTTAATTACTATGATCTTGAGACAAGTGAAACTAACTATTATTCAACAATGGCCCGATTCCTGCTACATAGGAATATGCTGAAAACTGCTTCAAGTACTTAATTCTTATTGAGAAAAGCACAAAAAGGATAATGTCCCTGACCTACACTGAGGAAATTCATAGATACTAAATGTTAAAAACCTCACATGCTACACACCAGAGCAACTGCAACATTATATAGGATAGACCATGTTACTTCCATTCAGCCAAAACATATTAAAATACATTTGAGAATCGGGCCATAGATTATCCAAAAACTGATTTTTTCAGAATGCTAATGCTTTTTTAAGTTACTGATTTTTCTACCTCTAAGTGGGGTCTAACTTTACAAAAGACCAATTTGTCTGCTTTAAGATAGCAAAATATTACCATCAAGATATTCAAAAAGGGCAAATACAATAAGAATGCAAATACTCCAAGATCAAAAAACACAAAATCGGTAAACAATAAAATTTGGTAATAAATAGATACTAAAACGCCCGCCTACCTCATGGGTCATCAAACCATAAAGGTATTTATAATCTCCCCAAATCATATTATATCATTGTATTCTCTTTAGGAAAGAAACAATGTTTAAAGGACCTCTAAGACCCCATAAATACAAAAATTGGCTCCAAAATCTGAAATTCGGAGATAAACGTTAAACTATTTATAGCTCAGTGGAGTATCAAATCTAAATGTAGTACGTCAGTAATTATTAAGTATAACATCACAGATTATTAGAAAGAAGCGAATTTACTAGGACTCCATTGCTCTAAAACCTAAAACGTTTCATTATTCAACGGGTTAAGATTATCCTAAGGCCGATCTTCCCTCACAAGCGCAACCTGCAAGACACAAATAATTGGGGATTGGTGCCAAGAGAACTCCTATAGTGAGCATGCAGGCGGAACTTTCCAACGCAAAACCATAAGCTAATTTCACAAAGGGGGCTTTAACAGATCACTCTGGCAAGGCCTTAGGCAGAGTCTAGGCGAGGCCGAAGGCCCAGCTTCCTTCATGAGCGTAGCGAGTGATTGGGTTAGCACGTGAAGCGTGCAGGGGTTACCCCTAGGGCAATATATTAATTTTGGACTGAATGCAATGCAATTATGTCAATGCCTATTTGTATTCCAACCCCCGTCCATTGTATAGTTTATAGTTTTTACAGTTTAAATAAGGGAATTTATTTGTTTACATTATGTCTCATATTAACCTTGTAAATTCCATAGAGTGGATGGAAACACCATATGCTCAGGTATAATAGATTTTATTGTTTTGACCAGTGTTTTGTATTGTTTCAGTTTGTTCAGTTATTTTTATTAGAAGATGTTTCATGGTCTCAAATGGTCTATTTAAAGTTTATCATGTTTTGCTGAATGTTGGTAATTCAAATGACACTAGTTAGACATACCAACTTAGGTCGCAGAGCTCGCAATGCTGCAAATCAAAGATATATACAAGCAAGACAAACTGATGAGCAACGCGAAGCCAACAGAGAAATGTCTGTTTAATCCCAATCGAGCTGTGTTCAGTTACAGTGTGGCAATCGACTACTATTAACTGCCCATCATTGCAATTAGGGCAATGAACATTCAACAATGATGCCAATGATAATGGCAATGAACATTGCAAGGCATTAAAGTTTTAAAATTAAACCCCCGGATTGTGTTGCGCAAGTGGAAAAGTTAAATTGATGCCATTAGTACCACCACCAGAACTGCTACAGTCATTGGTTTTCGGAAACGGGCCAGCTTCTAGAAATTGTTTGACTCATATTCAGCAATACAACAATTGCTTTCAAATGACAATTTAAATATGCTTACAAGACAATTATGAAAGGAGCGAAGGAAGGGATTGGTGGTATTTATTTCTTAGATGCTCCAGGTGGAACTAGAAAAACTTTTTTAATATCATTGGTTTTGGCAACAATTCGATCAGAAAATGAAGCTGTACTTGCCTCATCAGGTATTGGAAGGCGGTCGAACAGCGCTTTCAGAACTCAATCTGCCGTTGAACATGCAGAACACGGTAACAAGTGAAACTCCAATTTGCAATCTTTCAAAGAATTCTGCACTGACCACATTGTAAAACATGATCATTTGAGACAAATGCACAATGGCACACAAAAAATCTTTGGAGGCATTAGAATGCACAATGCAAGAAACAACAAAAAACTTGTTTGGTGGTGCTATGATACTTTTGGCATAAATAATGAATTTCGACAAACATTACCAATGATTCCACGATGAACATCAGTTGAACTTAATCCGTGTTTTAAATCATCTAATTTATGGAAGTATATTAAACCACTTGAATTAAACATAAACATACGAGTAGAGTTACAAAATGACCGATTTAGAGAGATGTTTTCAAAACAACTGCTCGACATTGGTAATTGCAAAATTCCTGAGTTGATGCATCGTCAGGATACATTACATTCCCTAAAAATTTTTTCAATTTACTGAATCTAAGGCTGAACTCATCGAAATGGTATTCCCAAACCTTGCACAGAATTACAATGATCTGGTTTGGTTGAGCGAACGTGTTATATTTTCTACAATAAATGTTGATGTTAAAGAAATAAATGTTCAAATTCAAAATAAGATAGCTAGCGATCTGACAACATGCAAATCAGTTGATTCTGTCACCAACACAGATGATGTTGTCAACTATCCCACAGAATTTTTAAATTTACTTAAATTGCCTGGTTTACCACCTCATAATCTGCAATTGAAATTTGGTGTGATAATCATTATGTTGCGGAATACTAACCCAGCAAGGCTTTGTAATGGCACTAGGCTTACAGTGAAAAAAATTAATGAACAATATAATTAAAGCCAACATTTTGAATGGAAATTTCAAAGGGGAAACTGTTTTGATCCCATGTACTTCCATTATTCCTAACGACATGCCATTTGATTTTAAACGATTAAAATTTCCTATCCAAATGCATTTGCCATGTATACTTAAATAAATTACAGGAGCAATCGTTATGAGTATGCGGCATAAATCTCAAAATCCATGTTTGTCACAATGGGCAATTGTATGATACCTGTTCTCGAGTTGGAGCACTATCATCATTTTTTTATGTCCCAGAAAAAAACTAAAAAATGTTGTGAACGAGGAAGCATTGCAACAAATAATTTTTATTTGAACATTTTTTATATTTATTTATTTTAATTTAAATTGAATACTCATGAATAACACAGGGCAACACCTGTCGAGTCAGCTAGTAATAATATATAGTTGAGATTGAGTGGAAAAGAAGACTTTATAGTCTTAGCTTTGTCCATAATAAAGACAATTTTCGTTTCATTTCATGCTCATCAGTTAGTTAAATATTTTACACTTAAGAGAGTATAAATAGTAAACTTGACTATTCATACATACATTGAGCTTTTCTGTCATGGACTTAAGCCGCTGGATGAACTCAGTCGTTGACCGTGCTCTCTCCGACAACTGCTGCAGGTTTTGTGAAAGTTCAGTCTGAAAGAAATACATTGATTTAGTACTTAAATTGACTGTATTCTTATTAACTACATGAGGATTTTAACAACATCTGTATTTCACCAATCACAGTCAATAAGAAAAAAGACAGTGTGACAATAACATGGCTTCCTTATACTTTATCCTTGGAAAACTTTACTGAACTTAAAATTTAATATTTATTTAAGCAAATTAATAATGCTTAGTTCCAGTAATACAGGGAGGACCGATGCTTCTAGGTGTGAACCGAGGAAACAACCTGATTCTTAACTTGCATAGGTAATGATTCTGTGTACTTCGATTACTTTAGGAAATAAGTATAAACAATTATAATTTTCAGTAATACAGTCATGTAAACAGGTATTTATATGACAGTCAATTCTTTCATAAATGATCAATATAAATACTGTATTCACAAATTTACTTATTGTTTAAAAAATACACTCAGTATGAAAATTACATACAACAATCAATAGTCTCATATATTACGTAGGAAACATCCTCAATACTGTGTTATGTCTGAAGATGACACAGCTTTTATATATGTATATATAAAAGTCATTTACCAATCATCACAATCTCTCTAAAAATATGTCCAATTGACTTGAAATTTTGTACATAGGTTTATCTTGGCCCCTAGAGGCTCACTAAGAAAGGATATTCCTCTCAGGACTCCGTCCCACTGGCCTCCAAAATTCCCATGGTATTTTTATGGAGCTATATTAATTGATCTATTTATTTGATTAATATCTGTCAAATAAAAACAAATTGAAAACATTAAATTGTGGTAGGCTAAACTTTTAAAATAGTGGGGAAATACAGTGTAACTGAAAGCTTGATGCACATTTTGATCATATAATCAAATTCAATATTATGCCTGGTGAAGCAGGCACGTACAGCTAGTTTAATAAATTCAAAAAAGTATACAATATTTTATTGGATGTACCTGACTCAATACAAAACGTAGAATTTTTAACAAATATCAGCTGATAGCTTAAAGCAGCTACTTTCCAAAAGTAAGTGTTTTGATATTGTTTTTGTAGATTTAGTCTGAGATAAACATGGCTGAAGTTCAATTATCTTTAAAACATCGAAAATGGCTTTGGAAGACTGAAAATCTTCTAGAGGTGCAGAGGAAGTGGCAAATGGGGTTTGGAACACAACTGCCGTCAGTATTAAGGATCCGAGACTAGTTTGAAATGTATGGGACAGCGATTAATGTAAACTAGAAACGCTATGGTAAAAAGAAAAACTCTTCAAGCAAAGAAAAATTAAATGTCAGTGTTATCTTTCAGTTATTTACTCGATATCTTGAAAAATCAAAAAAATTTATATTTTTTTACCCCAATAATGTTCAACATATAAGTATTTTAAAACACACACACACACACACGCTACGCGCGGCGCACACACATACACACACACACACACACACACACGCACGCACGCACGCGCGCACACACACACACACACACACACACTCTGTTATTTTTAGGGATGAAAAATAATTTAACAACAACAATTAGCAGTTGTTGAAATGGTTTGCATCGACGTGGACACTACTAGAGAAGTCTCGGGTGTCCATGTTGGATGGTAGTCAAAGTTCAGACGTTGTGTAGGGAAGAGAACTAAGTGGCAGACTTGTCAGTTAGATGAAAATAAGACCAACAGTACGTGGTTCGGATTCCACGTAAAGCTGTAGGTCCCATATTTGCCATAGCTATTGGGCTATTAATAAATACCGGACCAAAATATCGACATCTCAAAGTTAAAATTGTATATAGTATATTTCTAACTGCATGAAATTGAATAAATCTAACCAACATTTATTTATTGGTTCAACGGTTCCACCATTTTTACAAAACTTATACAATCATTAACATAATTATAGTACATTAATACAATCAAAACAATCAAGATGGCAACAAGTAACATTTGCATTTCGAGTTCGTCAATGACTTACATAACTACAAAAAACTGCAATATATTTAAATCAAAATACAGTAAGTACTGGCAAGTTTGTGTGTATATATAAACAAAACAGACTAACAATACAATAATAGAGTATCTGAGCAACGTAATAGGAATAGAATTAATAATTCATAAAACAACAATAACAATAATAATGTCTAATAACATAGCAAAAGAAAAACAGAGTGATGTCGTGTTGTGTGATTTCAATAAATGTAAGTGTATGAAATAAATTAATTACTGTGCATATGAGGGAAGTCAATGCCCACTTGTGCAAGATACTTCTTGCGTAGTGACTTTGGACTTTCACTGAAGAAATCATTAAATGTGGCTTCACTCCCCAACCTCAAGAGTGATACCGTAGTTGGCGGCATACGTCGTTGGCTGAAATCTTCTCAGGAAAGTTGACTTTGACCTTGTGCCTCTGGGGATTGAAATGTCGATATCAGACAACAGTGAAGGACAGTCCAAGATTCCAGTTACCAGTTTATGCAGAAAGAGGAGATCCACGTACTTCCTTCTCACATGAAGAGGCTGCAAACCATACATCTCACCGACCTCCACTACAGGGGTATCCAGATAATTGTAACCAAGTTTCACTCCTAGAATTCTCAATAGGCGCAATTGTATCCTGTTGATAAGCCCAATGTGCCCTGCCTGATAGGGCGACCAAATTGTTGAGCAGTACTCCAACAAGGGGCGCACAAGGGCCTTATACAAGACAACGAGTGTATGAGGAGATTTGAAATCTTGACTTGCTCTAATTAATTATGAAACCAAGCAGAGAAGAGGCCTTAGTGTTCGTATGGGCTGAGGGAACATTAAAACAATTACTTCCGAAAAAACTATTTATATTATACTTTGGGTAACTATATTTACCCAAAGTATAATATAAACATGCAGAAGCGAAGCTCGGCGGTTTTACTTGCAACCAAGCGATGCTATCGAACCTAGCGGTGAGGTTTCAAACAACTTTTTAATTACTAAGTAAACTGCCGTGCTATCTAGGGGAGAAATGGCGTAGCTCTGAGACACGTCGACTAGAGTGCTAGCGTCCAGCCGGTTGCATTTTTCTCAATCATTACACCAATTATTCAACAGCTGTATATTTGAACAAAATTAAAAAAATGTATCTAATCTAAGCTAACCAAACCATCTGTTACACGAAGTGTGGAGTTTGTTAAAATGTATTCTCTATATAGAATGTCAGAGACGTATACAATTATTTTCCATATTATTGTTTTATACTATAGTGAATAGTTATTGTAATAGAAATTATGGGAGTAACTAAAAATTATTGTGTTTTAAACTCTTTCAAACATCACATTTACAATAGTTATCATTAATTTTACTATAGGTTCTATTTTTATCGTTGACATTTCTTAACATAATTCATTAGTAAATTAATAATACCACACGTAGATTTCAATATATAATAATGTATTGCATAAACAAACTATTTTGATTGATACAGATTTTTATATAAATAAAATATTTATAGTTATATAACCAACGAAAAAAATTAATTAGTTCAAAACATCGTATTGTACATTACAAAATATCGGAAAACATTCGGAGTTAACAGCAGTAACAAAAAAATAAAAATAAATGCATAACAAATAAAATAGCTCAGTTGATTTTAAGAAAACCCTAGTAGCAGAATTAATTCGAAGCCAACAATAAATTATATATATTATTGAACTAAGCATGATAGGAAATATATAATCGGGAAGTTTATTTATTTATCCATATCTAGATTATTTCTCCCTTTACTATCGAATCTATCCCAGTGCTTTCTTTTTCTTACTCAGACCTTTTCCACCTCTAACAGTAATACGAAAACAAGTTAAGATTATTTCGTATTATTAATAAAATTTGTCAGTAACAAATTATAAATTTTAGAGACATAATTATGTCTCATTTCAAAATAATTTAAACACAATATTAAACGAAAGTGGGCTTTCTTGTAAGTCTATGCTTGGATAGTCCAGGCTAATTAATTAAAAAAGGATTAATTTGCTATATATTAATACCCACTTCAATGTAAACCATAGCATATATGACAAATGAGCAAATACAAATTCGCCAAATAGTTAAATTTATTTCTGTTGTATTTTAGTTATCATTTTTTGAAAATAAGCTTTAAATAGTTTATTTATATCACTAATTAAATACATAAATTACTTTGTTATTTATTAACTTGAGTTTAAGAGCTGTATTAAATTACTTTTATATGTTTCGTTAGACATGTTATATTATATTACTAAATTAAAAGTTAATTGGATTACAATGAAAATTTAATATTAAAATCTAGGAGGCTGTGTCGTCACTTTTTTCTTCTTGAATTGCGTCTCTCTACTTATCTCACCCCCCTCCCCCAATTTCTTCTGACCCAATTCATGGAGGGAAGTGTCGAACTATTTTGTAATTAGATTTATAATTAAAATTCTTGAGTAATATTGTTGAAACTTTAGTAAAACCGAGCGTAAAATTATTCTAAGATTTTTAATAAGCCTATTGAAACATGAAATTTCAATACAACGCTGACTACAAAAGTGGTAAGACATCCTGTACTTTTATTTCTAGAACATTTTACTTTGGGCTCATCAAGATGGCGGGAGTATTACGTAATCTGTCTAGGGGTGGAGATTTTCCATCCACAATACGAAGTTTTTAACTATTGTATGTTATTCCTTCTCTCTTTACTTATAGTTTAGGTATTAAAAAAGCGTATGTTTATATTAGTATTTATTTAACATTATGTATTTCGACATAATGAGTTGTTTAAGCAGTTAGTGATATCTTATTTCATTGATTGTTGCAAATCTGATCACAAAAGGTATGTAATTCAAACACTAAAATTAAAATTTATGAACCAATTTGATTTGTTTCTTACGTCCGATGGAATATCTATTATTTTATATTAAAATTTGAAAAATAAATATTTATACTATAATAGGCTACAAATTAGGCTTACTTTGATTACTTAAACGTAGCTTATGTATTATTAATTTTATTTGAAATGCTTGTTTGTAAGTTTTATGCTATCAAATAAACTTACTGAGGTTTCTGTAAGTAGCCCTACCGTACATTTGAAGGTGAAACTTAATAATTTTCAATAGAACGTTTATTACAATTTAATATGTTATTTTATTCAATATAAAGTTTATACTCAGCTGCCAGTAAGTGTTGGTAGACTTTAATTAGTTTAAAAGTCAACCTGTTATAATCAGAACTATTCTTTGAACCTAGTTTTATATTATATCAACCTAGGTCTAAATAATACAGATAAATACATGATAGTTGTATACTCCGAAAAATTCAGTTTATGTTTCGGCAGGTTATGTTAATTTGGGATAGGTCAACTAATTAAGTTGAATAATCTTAATTAGTTTTGACTATTAATTAAATTTGACTATTAAAATTAGTCAAACACCTGATATTTAAATTGTCAACTTAACATTTTTTTAACTTCCAGAATAGCCTGTTTAAAATTTTTTTAAACCAACGTGGTTGTTGCCAAAGAGATTGTGGTTGTAGCAAAAAAGATTTTAATATTTAATAACTTACAAGAATAGGTTTTTGAAAGGGTTTCAGTGTCCAGATATCTAAAACTACTAGAACTGCTAGGGTTTCTTTTAGCAATTTTTGTCCACCACTTTGAAAATGACTATATGATTAATTTCATTGTTATAGGCCTATTAAAAATATTCCATAACAATGATTAATATAAATAAAAGTACTATGAAGTTAAAAATTATTGCTATTTACGTATTTTTAGGATGTAATAAATTTCAAACCGAGTACCCTTTAACTTTTTTATTTAAATTATTTCAACATGTTTCAACTTAATAGTCATTTTCAAGCGTTATGAATGACTATTAGGTTGAAACACGTGTGAAATAATTTAAATAAAAATGTTAAAGGGTACTCAGTTTGAATTTTATTACATCCTAAAATTAATGTACGTCTGACCTTTTCTCTACAGCAATGTTATTAGATAGAAGAAGGTAGAAAGACAACTCTTTACTACTCTATTGGTTTCATATCAACATTAGTAATAAGGTATATTTTGTATTTTAATTAAAACGGAAAATTATGAAATTCGCTTCAATAATTTACAACTTTATAAGGAATGTGTACCACCCACCCCAGTGTACAACTTTATAAATATGTACCAACCTGCATTCTGCATATGCAAAAAATCGTAATTTTAACGAGTATGTATTGAAGCTGATAAATAACACACCACGTCTTGACGTATGTATTTTAACACTTTACATACACTTTAACCAAAGACACAATATATTGGTAGATTATTCCAACTTGCACACATATCACAACACACAAACTGGCTTCACAAGAATACAAATTTATTTTGATAAAAAAACACACACACAGAAATAAAATAATAATAAATAAACCACAATCACTTTGAAACACTTGAGAGTAATAAAAATCATTGCTACTTATGTCAAAAATAAGTATATTTGACAACTGGCCTTGCAGACTTTACGATTTGGTGCTTCTTGTGTTACTGGTAATAATATAAGCTGTAGGAAGAGTGGTGTTGAAGAGTGGGGAGGGAGTTATATTTGAATTCTTTGTAAAACTATATATGTGGTTGATAATGTTGGGAAACAGACTCAACCCAACGGCCCCTGTTCATTTATAGGTCAAGCAAACATAAATAAACATTTACAGTACAACTGGAGTAAATCTTTTCGTTATTCCAAAAAGTATGTTATGCTTAAACAGTAAACAATTTTTTAAAAATTATTTATATGCTCGTTTGTTTTTCTTTAACCTTTGAGGGAAATACTCCAAACCATTAGAGTACTATAACTGTATGTATCAGTTTTGTTAACACGATAAAAACAAAACTGTTAAAATACCGATCGGCAGAACAAAGCATGAATTTAATGAGCATTTATTTTAACTAACCGATCCTATATTTTTACACATAGAAATTTACATGTTCACACATGAGAATCAGTTGGTTAGGTGGATAAGTCCTACTTTATGTGTATAGGTGAGTGTGTCAGTGTTACTATACGTGTATGTATGATGGGTAGGTGGGTCAGTACAACCGTACGTGTATCAATAGATCACTGCTACTGTTCGTGTATGGGTGGGTGGATCAGTATGCTTTTACGTGAATGTATGATGGGTGGGTGGGTCAGTACCTCTGTGCTTGTATTGATGGATGGTAGTGGCCATGGTCAGTGTTACTGTACGTGTATGTATGATAGGTGGGTAGGTCAGTACCACTGTACTAGTTAGCATGAATCACTGTTACTGTTCGTGTATGGGTGGGTAGGTCAGTACCATGGTAAGTGTATGAATGAATCGCTGCCACTGTTCTTATATGGGTAGATCCACTTTCCGTGGATTGGTGGGTGGGTGAACAAGCATGGGCGTGTATGGGTGCGCGGGTTGGTCAGTACCACTGTACGTGTACAGGTAGATGGGTGGGTAAGTACACCTGTATGGGGGTGCGGGTGGGTCAGTAGGCTACCACAGATCGTGTATGAGTGGGTAGGTCCGTCCGTCCGTCCGTCCGTCCAACCACCATATGTGTAAAGATGATTCACTGCCACTGTTCGTGTATGGGTGGATGAGTAAATCTGTGCGTGTATGGGTGCGATGGTTGGTCAGTACAGTTTAATTCTTATAATGGCAGACTCGGGCTAAGGAAGCGGAGGTAGGCGAGGGGCAAGGAAGATTATTGTAAAGGGCGTCTTACACACACTCGCTCTAATTATGTTACTCCATGCAGTTTAGGACTGAATTCATTAGTTTAGGTTAGTAGTGGGTACAGGAAGGTGGGTGGGTGTGTAAACATCTGCGTGATTGGGTGTGTGGGTGGGTCAGTACTGCTGTATGTCTAAAGGTAGGTGATGGGTGAGTACACCTATGCGTGTATGGTAAACTGTACGTGTACACTTGGATCACTGCCACGGTTTGTGTATAGGTGGTAGGGTCAGTGTTACTGAACGTGTATTAAAGATGTGTGGTGGGTCAGTACGTGTATGGATGGATCACTGCTACTATTTAAGTATGGGTAGTAGGGTCGGTGTTACTGTACGTGTATGTATGATGTGTGGGTGGGTCAAAATCACTGTACGTTTATAGAAAGGTGGTTGGATGAGTACTGCAGTATTTGTATAGGTGGGTGGATATGAGTCAGTACCACTGTACGCGTATAGTAATGTGGTTGGATGAGTACTGTAGTATGTGTATACGTGGATGGATATGAGTCAGTACCACTGTACGCGTATAAGAAGGTGGTTGGATGAGTACTACTATATGGGTATAGGTGAGTGTATATGAGTCAGTACCACTGTACTTGTATAGGTAGGTGGTTTGTTGAGTACTACTATACGTGTTTAGGTGGGTGAGTATAAGTTAGTATTACTGTACGCTTATAGGGAGGTGGTTGGATGAGTACTACTATACGTGTATAGGAATGTGGTTGGATGAGTACTACTGTATGTGTATAGGTGGGTGATTATGAGCCAGTACTACTGTGAGCGTAAAGGAAAGTGGTTGGATGAGTACTACTATACGTGTATAGGTGGGTGGTTATGAGCCAGTACTACTGTGAGCGTAAAGGAAAGTGGTTGGATGAGGACTACTATACGTGTATAGGAATGTGGTTGGATGAGTACTACTGTATGTGTATAGGTGGGTGGTTATGAGCCAGTACTACTGTGAGCGTAAAGGAAAGTGGTTGGATGAGGACTACTATACGTGTATAGGAAGGTAGTTGGATGAGTACTACTATATGTGTATAGGTGGGTGGTTATGAGCCAGTACTACTGTACGCGTGCAGGAAGGTGGATGGGAGAGTACACCTGTATGGGTACTTCGGTGGGTCAGTACCACCATTCGTGTATGGGTGGATGGTTGCGCACACTTGTGCGTGTATGGGTGCGCGGGTTGGTCAGTAGGCTACCATAATTCGTGTATAGGTCCGTGTATGTATGATGTGTAGGTGAGTCAGAATCAATGTACGTTTATAGGAAGGTAGTTGGATGAGTACTACTGTACGTGTATAGGTGGGTGGATATGAGTCAGTACTACTGTGCGCGCATAGGAAGGTGGTTGGATGAGTACTGCTATACGTGTATATGTGGGTGGCTATGAGTCAGTACCACTGTACGCGTATAGGAAGCTGGTGGAATGAGTACTACTGTACGTGTATAGGTGGCTGGATATGAGTCAGTACCACTGTACGCATATAGGAAGGTGGTTGGATGAGTAGTACAATACGTGTATAGATAGGTGGGTGGATATGAATCAGTACAACTGTACGTGTATAGGAAGGTGGTTGGAAGAGTCCTTCTATACGTGCTTAGGTGGGTGGACATGAGTCAGAACCACTGTACGCGTATAGGAAGGTGGTTGGATGAGTACTACTGTATGTGTATAGGTGGGTGGATATGAGCCAGTACCACTGTACGTGTATAGGAAGGTGGTTGAATGAGTCCTACTATACGTGTATATGTGAGTGGATACGAGTCAGTACCACTGTAACCGTATAGGAAGCTGGTTGGATGAGTACCACTGTACGTGTATAGGAAGGTGGTTGGATGAGCACTGCTGTATGTGTATAGGTGGGTGGATATGAATCAGTACAACTGTACTTTTATAGGAAGGTGGTTGGATGAGTCCTACTATACGTGCTTAGGTGGTGGACATGAGTCAGTACCACTGTACGCGTATAGGAAGGTGGTTGGATGAGTACTACTGTATGTGTATAGGTGGGTGGATATGAGCCAGTACCACTGTACGTGTATAGGAAGGTGGTTGAATGAGTCCTACTATACGTGTATATATGGGTGGCTATGAGTCAGTACCACTGTACGCGTAGAGGAAGCTGGTTGAATGAGTACCACTATACATGTATAGGAAGGTGGTTGGATGAGCACTGCTGTATATGTATAGGTGGTTGGATATGAATCAGTACAACTGTACTTTTATAGGAAGGTGGTTGGATGAGTCCTACAATACGTGTTTAGGTGAGTGGATATGAGTCAGTACCACTGTACGTGTATAAGAAGGTGGTTTGATGAGTAATACTGTACGTGTATAGGAAGGTGGTTGAATGAGTCCTACTATACGTGTATATATGGGTGGCTATGAGTCAGTACCACTGTACGCGTATAGGAAGCTGGTTGAATGAGTACCACTATACATGTATAGGAAGGTGGTTGGATGAGCACTGCTGTATATGTATAGGTGGTTGGATATGAATCAGTACAACTGTACTTTTATAGGAAGGTGGTTGGATGAGTCCTACAATACGTGTTTAGGTGAGTGGATATGAGTCAGTACCACTGTACGTGTATAAGAAGGTGGTTTGATGAGTAATACTGTACGTGTATAGGTGGGTGGATATGAGCCAGTACTATTGTACGTGTATAGGAAGGTGGTTGGATGAGAACTGCTGTATGTGTATAGGTGTGTGATTAGCGCCAGTACTACTGTACGTGTATAGGAAGGTGGTTGGATGAGAACTGCTGTATGTGCATAGGTAGGTGGATATGAGCCAGTACTACTGTACGTGTATAGGAAGGTGGTTGGATGAGAACTGCTGTATGTGTATAGGTGGATGGATATGCGCCAGTACTACTGTACGTGTATAGGAAAGTGCTTGGATGAGTACTAGTGTACGTGTATAAGTGGGTGATTATTGTCATATTTACGTATGTTATGCTACAATGTATATAACAATTCGTTGTACATATTATATCTTTATTTGTAATAAAAGGTGTAGATTTGAGGATGTAGTGTTTTGACATATTCTGTAAAAGTCCTTCATACCTTTATTATTTTTCATGACATTCATGAACATGGAATTCCATTGTAGTAGTTTCTTCGCACTACGATTCCACTGTTTGCGTTAAAATTCACATTGCCCAGGGTACATTTTAATTACGTTATTGTTTGTTCCAGGTTCAGTTGTTGATGACGTGTTGTATCGACTACTTGTAAGTATTGATTTTCCAAATTTAATTTTTCCAAAAAAGGAAACATTTCAAACAAGAGTTTTAATACAATTTCTCGCAATTTTACTTGCGGTGATCCTTATTTTATTGCAGTATAAACTTTTGATATTTATTTACAGTAAATTTGCTTAATATACAATATACATTTGCACTTCCCGATATAAGTTTGCCAATGAAAAATCTTACATTTTATCTTGCAATCCAACCTACTTAACTTATAAATTTCTTTATTTTTAAAGAAACATCATCAATTGTTGACAAATTTCTTACGTTTCTGGCTAATATATCCATTAAAAATAACTTCAAATAACCGTAAAAATTTTCAAAACAATAATAATCGATGTTGTTGTAAATTTGACACTTTCTTCCTGAATACTCATGGTAAGTCTTAAATAATTAGCTTAGGCCCTGTTCATTTTATTTTCTTTTTTTTTTTTTTATTTCTCAATTTCTATTTCCTCATGGTCGACTAGAGACCATGTAAGCAAGGCAAGATAGACGAGGCCGGTGGGTGCTGTGAGGGCCCGGCTCAGCCACAGAGTGTCATAGCCCTGACTCAGGAGCAGAGAGCCAGTGTGGCGGCCGAGTACCCTCACAGTGGCTCATACACGCGTTGCTATCCCAAACTCCATAATTTTTTATGAAATATTTCGAGTCCAGGCCAAAATCGTCTGGTTGTCTTGTTTTGGCCTTTATATTTATGAGTGCATTTGGTTGAAAAACTTAACATAGTTCAATAATATTCAAAACGACAACAATAAATACAACTGAACTTACATTAACTAAGTCTTGAAATGTTTTTACAATTTGCAAGTAAATATACTCAACCTAAATTGTTACTCATAAATAATCTTAGAGTAGGTCTTGACTCCACAAACTGTGGTGTCTTTATTGTTGTGCTGTTGTTTTTGTATGTTTTCAGAGGGGAATAGATTAGGGTTTTAAATTATTCCTTTTTGATGTTTAATTAGAAATCACAACTCATTAAAGATTAATAGAATAAAATTAGATATAATTAGGTAGAATTTGACTTTTTTTAGTTAATCCGTCACATTTAATATACACTTTTCAGTTTAATATTTTGCTATATATCATTAATAACGTTGCAATTTTAAAAAACACATTTATTTCAAATATTTTTTCAATTGCAGTTTTGAGTAAAAATTACATTTTTATTATTAGGAGAGCGATTTCAGGAATGATCTTCTCGACACGACGTAGACCTTCCAGAACGTCAATATATCATTAGGTAGTAATTTTAAAATTAAGATTTTTTCAAAACATTTCACAACATAAAATCTATTTTCCAACAAAAATTTTTAGAAAATAATTAATTTTGTTAGTTATTAGGAGAGCGATTTCAGAAATGATCTTCTCGACTCGACGTAGACCTTCCAGAACTTCTATAAACCATTAGGCTATAATTTTAAAATACATATTTTTTCAATAAATTCACTACATAAAATATTTTTATTCAACAACAGTTTTTAGAATTCATTTAGATAGGAATGGGGGGTAGCGATTTCAGGAATGATCTTCCAGACTCTACGAGACCTTCCAGAACGTCCATGGTACTGTGCGCATGTTTTATTTATTTTTTTGCATGGTAGGTTAAGCATTTTTTAGCTACCGCGTCGGTAAAAATCAATACTCAGTGCCACTAAAATTGTAATTTAAAGATGTATTACATTGTTGTGTCACGAACAGGTCATAGAGAGACAAACAGTATGGGTCAGGGGAGGATTTTGGGGGTGGTTTTGTTCGTTTGATTTCAGATATCAGCACATGACTACAAACAAGTCAACTGGCCACAAAGGATCACAAATTGTTGGTAAGTATCCATTATTTATTATTTTTTTAGTTTTAGCAATAAGTATTTATAATTAGATAATAAATATAATGACAGGAGACAACTGTAGATCTGTGGTGTGCAAGTTTAAACATAAATTTATTGATAATTTCCCGGTAAGTCTATGTTCAGTTGTGTCTATCCACTTTTGCACATATGATAAACAACAATAAAATGAATATAACTCAGTGGCAACAATGCTTTATAACATGTGTTATAAACAATCATCAGTTCTAGTTACATCAGTGTTAGTAGCTTAAGAATCAAGTAACCTTGATAGAAATATAGGTATGAGTTGATGAGCAAAGGAACTCATATATCAACAATGAGGTTATTTATTTTGTCCGACAAAGTTGCCTCCCCAACTGGTTTGGGAGCTCATTCAATATGTCAGGAATTATATGGTTGGGTCAATTTTCCCATTTAGGTATTACAACAACGTGGGAAAAGTTGATGTATAGAGTTGGTATTACAATTCAAGTTAGATTCTGTGGTGATTGAGATATGTAGCACATAGTTTCTGTACATCACTACTGCTTCAAGGCAAGGCTGTGAGACCAATGGACATATCTACCACTCAGTATCAGACTACTTAATATAACAGGACTATCTGATAAAAAAATCAATATTATCTTATCAATTATTATAAATTATATTAAAAATTATCTTGGACACATTTATAAATACATTTTTGTTCACTCAACATAAGGATCTTTTTCATTTATCATGGATCACCTAGTATTTTTTTCTATGGGGCTCCTACACCCCGTCGATCCACCTACTGGCTATAACATCAACATGTTGAACTCTCAAGTTCCCAAACATGCAAAACTTGAGAAATGGGGCTTAACTGGTTGATTGTGACTTTAGTAGCAAAGCCAATAACTATATGCTGCTTCCAGCATCCTTGGAAACATGTCATCATTATTATTTCAGTGTTACTAGTGCATTTGTTACAAACACATGATTTGTTAACAAACTTAATATTTGTTACATTGATTGTAAACTAAACCACTTGTTAAAATAACTTAAGTTGAAATAAATACTGTCCACATTTCTAATCGTGCTTTGAATTCCAGATGTAAACAACGCCGCCTATAATGTATGGGCGGTGTCACCGGAGGCGTTCCTGCACGATATAACACACGTCAAGGTACGTTTGAGAAACAATAATTAGTATTAAAAAGTATAATAAGTAGGCTTCTCATCACGAAATTAATAACTCTTTTTGAAAATATTTGTATTTAATACCTAAAATAATTATCAAGCCGATTTACTTGAATACAAATAATAGAACATCCATTAATATACGTTTTTAAAACTAATAATACATACTTATAATCTATATAATTTAGTTACTGTAATGATGTGTCTTTTAATTTCATTTTCACTTACATGTCTGTACATTGAATTAAATGTTGTACTGGGTAGTGAAATACTATTGTTTTCTAACAACATACAAGCAGCTTCTTTTAAGTTTTCCTTTTCCAATTGTGTTTCTTTATTTACTGTACTATTCTTGCTCAGCACTTCATGTTCAGTATTTCAAATATGCTCAGTTTATACAGAATGACTTTCTTTTTTTATATTTTTTAGTTAATCGATTCTCTTTTTAACTGGTATTGAAGTAATTATTGTTCCATACACACGGTGCTTCATATAAAACCGTATTTTATTTTGTTCTTCAGTATTTAATTTTGTTGATTTGAGGAAATTGACTAATTATGAATAATTCTAAATTATTTAGATATTAAGTCGAAATATGTCCAGAAAATTATTTTATTAAAGCAATGGGAGTCCTATTTATTATAGTTACTTATTTATATTTCAAACCATAGTGAAAAATGATATACTGTAATACATTTTAATGTATATCACTAAAAATAACAAATCGGTTTCATATCAAACTATTTGTAGAGTAAAAACATTATGACACACTCAGCATTAATTTATTAACTATTGAAGTATTAAAATATATTATTCAAGATATCACAACTTTGATCTGAGATCTTGGTATCTTGAATTAAATATAAGACGGTTCATCCATGGATGGAAACTACATGGATTGTAGTGTTTTGAACTTCATTGTTGTTAGTTAAATGTTAACTATGTTGTAAGAATCGTTCATATAATATTGCAGTGTTTTCTTCATTATAACCCTCAGGAATGTAGATCAAATAAACAATAAAAAAGAAATTATTAATCATATAAAAGTTATTGTACAAGTAAAGTTCAACAATTGAATATTAATACAGTATAACTCCAATTAATCGAGAGCTCCAACTAACCAAATTAACGATTATCCGAATCGCTTTGAGAATGGCACAAAAGAAACCTTAACATTTGTAGTTTTTAGATTTTTAAATTTCCGTATGAAAAATTTAAAAGCAAACAACAATGCACAGAAGTATTTTCAATGTTTAAGGTTTGTCTCATCTCATTTAAAAATACATTCAGTAATTTAAAAAAATAGACGGTTTGTTGACAAAAATCCAACCATCCGAATTTATTTACTACCCGAATGGAGTCTGGTCCAAATTCATTCTGATATTTGAAGTTCTACTATAGTGAAAATGATACACTATTGATTTTTACAATTATTTTAAATTAATTTTAATATGTACAATATGTGATGAGATTGTGAACTACTCTCCGGGACTTTCTCTGAAGTATAAGAGTGAGCTCTTAATCTAAAGGGCTGAGTAAGGGAAAAAAAGGCCACGCCTAGATTTGTGGCGATTGCTGTTAAAATTGCATAGACTAACTTGTTATGAAAAACTTTCGTAATTGTATAACTGTAACCCCAGTAAATACAGAGTTCCATCCAAACACCTATAATTATATAAATCATACATAAAATCAATTTTTAGATAGTATTTTACATCTAGGCAATTCTATAGTTAGTTTAATTTAGAGAAGTCTTAAAATAATTTCATATAAATTTGTTATGCATGAAAATCGTTCCCATTTCCCCCTTATATTTATTTATAAATGAAATGGTATCCTTCTTTATTTGACCTTAAAATTGACGAAACTTATTTTCCCGTTTTGTTTAAAGATCCTGAGCCAAGCCGCCCGTCCTGCGCTAAGCCGCCCCTCTTGCTGCAGCTGCTGAAGACTTCTAGAGTGTTGGTGCCGTACTCGAGTGAGTACAAGTTTTCATTAAAGTGGCACAGATTATTGATAGTGTTGCGTTAACTAGCGAGTTAGGCAGGTAGTTGACTGTTGTCTGATGACAGAAGGGAAGACCAAGAAGACACGTAAGTAAGGTGCAGACAGGTGAGACAGTAAGGCTGCGGCCCTCCCCCGAGGGAGGGTGGATACACCTGCTCACTCTGAAACACCTCTTTACACAACTGCAGTGACAATATATTACATTTAATATTAGCTGAAAAAACGATATAATGTGAGTACCATTGTATTGTAATAATGCCATTTAAATGGCTCTGAAATATACAAAAAGAAAATATTGTTCGAAAAAAGATTGATTCGCAAACCAAAGATAAACTCTCAACATAAATTTTCAATTGTTAACATTTTGTTATTCTGAGATTTTGTACAATCCTGGTTGGTATTCTGGTGGTACAAACTGGGCCTTCACTCTGTGATACAATTCACGTAATAATTTATGTTGTAAATTTATTATAAGTTGTTAGATAATGTTTCATATTTACTTTTACATAAGGGAGTGGTACTACTTAATACAGGATTATTGGGTCAACTTATTACAGCTTCATGTAATATTTAAAGTGTTATTCAGTGTTTTACTTCACCTTCTTAAATAATTATAAAGGTGAAGAAGAAAAGTCCAATTACTAGCAACAGAAAACTCTGTCAATTAGGTTTGAATGTTTTTAAGAAATAAAAATGTAAATTCCTGCAGAATAAAATTCTGTCGAGCTAATAAAAAAAAAAAAAAAAAAAAAACATTTTCAGTGTTTTAAAAATCAGTAGATATTTCGTTGATAATTTATTAGATTATAGAAATTGAATGATTATTACGTCGGATTGTACTCCTGTACTACCAATAAGCTAAATTATTAAAAATATATTTAATGATTTACATAATTTTAAACATTCAACCCAAAACAATGTCTCTAAGAGCTGTTCGTTCAACTGACCATCACGTGCCTCTGGCAAGTTATTTATTTTGCTTAAATTTTTTTGCTTTACACTTACAGTGAAAGTGAAGCTTGTTTATATTTTATTCGTTACAGGTTGATAGTTTAATTTAGTAGACATTATGACTAGAAGTATTAAGTCATTTTATTTTATACTTAAAATCCACGCAAGCTGTGGATCACTCACTAAAAATGTTAGATTAATAACACCTTACTAATTATGCTACTTATTATATGTATAAAACGTTCAGTACAAATAAATCAATCTTAGAAGCCCCTAATTAAAAATGTGCCGAGTGACATCACTATTAATTATTGATGTAGTGAACAAATTTAATATATTAAATATTTCAATTCATTTGGCTGATAATGCTTTGAGAGTTTGAGCTGTTTTCGGATTTCATTCATAACTTTTTTTTATATTATAACTATGTTACGCTTGTTTATGTTTAAGGGTTTTACTTTTGCTGGTTTTGCTTTGTCGTTGGTTGGATTTTCTGGTCTGGTTTAGCTTTGTTACTAGCTGGATTATTTGGTCTGGTTTGGCTTTGTTACTAGCTGGATTATTTGGTCTGGTTTGGCTTTGATACTGGCTGGCTTTTTGGTCTGGTTACTTTGTTACTGGCTGGATTGTTTGGTGTGGATTTCCTTTATTATTGGTTGAATTGTCTGGTCTATATTTCTTTTGTTATTAGTTGGATTGTTTGGTCTCGTTTTGCTTTGCTTATGTTGTTGGGTGGGTTATCTCCTTTGTTTTGCTTGGTTGTTGATTAGATTGTCTGGTCTTGCTTTGTTCAGGGTTATATTGTGTTATATGGATATGATTGGTTGATTGTTAGGTTGGCCTCCTCTCCATTTACATTTCTGCTGGTTGGTTATATTGTTTTCTCTGCTCATAGCTGGTTATTTTTTTGCAAGTTTTATTCTCAGTATTCTGTTTTTTTTATTTTTTTTTTATTTGAAATTCCGAAAATACGCTTACAAAATACTCAAACACCTTCAGCCTTACAAGTATAGAAAGATTTTATTAGTTATTTTGCACACAGTAACTTTATAAATCTTTGTCATTTCAATTTACTAGCGTCAAATAGCTTGTTATGTAAATTTAGTCGCAGACAAGTGAAACTTGTACTGTATATGAACATTTCTTAAATTATAACAATTTATTTACAGACAGACTAATTCACTACTATTTTTATTATTATTATTTTTAAAATTTAAAGTAGGCCCTCCATCCTCTAACTCTCGTGACAGTTGGTTGTTTTTATCAATTGTGTATTTTGTTGGTGAATAAAATTGCTTGTCATGAGGTAAGTGTTAAGGTTAGTAACAGCTCAGAGACATGTCCAACACGTAATGGCATTCACATTAACAATATATACATAACAAACTAAAAAATGTACACTTTATTGTTACAAAAAATTGTGTTTTATTAAAAAATGTATGAAGAACGAATTGCACGGTCCTTCAAAAATCATCACATACCAAAGTAGAATAGTTATAAAGACTAAGTTGAAGGACTCAAATTTACAATACTATATTTGGTGGTAAGTAACAGTTAGTTTAAGTGTAATGTACAGTCCCTGGGAGAGCCACCGGTGTGCAGCCAGGTTTGTTCGAACGTCCGATCTAGTAAACATCTCAAATATCACTTGAAACTCAGAGCCATTTTAGTCTCAAAGTGATTACATTTTTACTTTAAAATCTGTAACATTTCTCTTTAAATTTTAGTAACATTTCTCCTTTTCTTAAATTTATTTCTAAAATGAAAACTTCACCCAATGGTGATTTCCATTAAAATGGCATACCAAAATACCAGGTTTTGCAGATAGCAAAAATAAAATATTTCAATTTTGTATTTATACTTATTAAAAGAGTTTAAATTTTGAAATGTATTTGGTGTTTCAGAGTTAGCAGTAAGAGAATCCAAAATCGATATCTTCTTCCCCCGTGGGCAGAAAATATCCTTGGATCATCTTAAGGTGTTATATGCTATGTATAATTTGTAGTTTACCTGAGTGTTGATTTTATACGGCCATTTTCCCTCCCCCGCGGGTGGGAAATGACCTGTAAATCACTTTCAGAGTAAACGTTGTTTAAATATTGCATTTGTTCATTCACAGCTCAGGGCCTTTGGAAAGAAGACCGACAATTGTTGATAGTTTGACAGTTTTTACGAAGCGAGAAGAAGACAAAGAAGAAAGAAGACATCTCAAAACTACAGGTGAGTTCATTCATGTATTACAAGGGTTGTCCATCCCCCAGAGTGATGTACTCTACCCCTGGGGGGAGTCTCTCCCCAAAAGAGGCACCCAGGCGGAGGTGGACACTGTGACGCAGTGCCTGGGCTTTTTACTGAGATCCACCGAGTACACAATTTTATTTAACTAAAACATTTTTATTACAATTTCGTAATTTTATTCTTCGTGAGACAAGAATTGCTTTGAATCTAGAGCTGCATATTTCTTACGGAAATGTTGAGACTGTTTCTTGCTTATTTAATTCACGTAAATTTTGGGACTCGGAATTTTTGGGACGACACGATGTGCATGTGTATTGGTCTAATTAGCGGCTAACTAATAATCTTCATACTCGTCTCTCCTCCCTAGACACCCCAAAATCTAGCCACCGATATGGACACCTCCGACTTCCCTAGTACTGTTCACGTCGAAGGCGACCATTGGCACGTCGCTGATGGAACCCCCCCCCCCCGGTTGTAGCCTAAGTGAACTTTGATAATGAACAGAGGAGATACATTTTTCGACATATCAGAAGTTACGGTCGGCTGGACAATGGACATTGTTACCTGCGTCCTCAACAATACTCAATAAAATCAAACACGAACAGCTGTTTAAGGTTACTTTGAAAATAATAAGACATTGTGAACTTATTTATTACAATACTATTTTAATGTACTATACCATATCATAACAAACGAGTTCTGTTATATATTTAAAAACAAATGTTTATAATAAGCACGTAGATAATTTAAAACTCTTTGTAAAATTACTGTCACATTTTTTAGAAATAATCTACAATATCATCTCATTAGGAGTATACATATGTTGAAGTGCCTCCATATACTATGCAGTTTCTTATGTAGAAAATACGAAATTATTTTGTTTGCATTCTGAACAATCTTCTCAAAGAGGCGATTGAGAGGTTGAATTTGTCCCAACACTCGTAAATTTAATCCTAAACGAGTTAAATCTAGCTGATTTAAGCGCTCCTCATTTTCCAATTCTAAAGACAAAATACAAATAGCGATTTTATTTCTATTTGTTTCTCACTTTTTCTTAATTTATCGTACTAAGGTTTCCGCGCGGAGGTAAAAGAAACAGAGGTCGCTTGCTTATGGCCGAAGCGGACGCTTCAGTGGCAATTATAGACAGGTTACTACTGTAGCACATCTTTATAAATCTAAAGTAATAATCACTACGTTTGTCCTTGAGGGTTCGGGGGATAAGGGAGGAACTGACAAGGCCTTTTCATACACACGGAAACTGAAGAGCTAACCACTCGATACACCTGTCGGATGCGACCTCTGTTTCTTTCTTATCTATGGTTTAGCACATAGACGGCTGCAAAATGCTATGTGAGTTACTGACAAATGTAGGTTTAATCAAGCTAGACACGCTCACGTGTTTGTTTTTATTCTGCGTTTACTTTTTACGGTCTCAGATTTTCTGATAAAAGAATAAATTAAGAATAGTTAACAAGTACACAACACGTGTATTTTACTTTCCAGTCGAACAGTATGGGAATAGGCCTAATCAGGCGGTGAAAAACGGGCATTCAGGATATTTCTTATACAACACGCAGAACATAAAACTTCAACGTCCATAAACCCCTTATTAAAGTAAGGGTACTCGCCATTTTATGGAGATTACAGTTGTAAACACTTAGAGACAAGGATTCGTGTTCAAAGTACTTCCCTTTCTCGCGTGAATGTTGTTGCGTATATTCTAATCATTTATTTACGATCTGCCCTGTTTTCTTGATAAAAATAATGAAAAAAAGGAAAAAATATTTACGTACAAAATTACGTTGATAACGCGATTTCTTCGAATCTTCCCACTTTATAGTTCAAATTTTATAATGGTAGACTCGGTCTCCGGAAACGGCGGTAGGCGAGGAAGAGTATTAAAGGCGAGGAATAAGTCTTAAAAATATTCGCTAAAATTAGGTCACTCGATGCAAGAATGACTCAACGGACTGTATTGTTTAATTTAGGTTAATAGTCTACGGTTATAAAAATTGTACTGTAACAGGTAGTCTTCGATTTAATTGTCTTCGCAGTGAAATAAGCAGTTGTAAATAGATTATATAATGTTCCTCCATATAAATATCTAGTTATGATTACTACGTTTATTCTGGATTATTTGGAATAAGGGTGGGACTGACAAGGTGTTGGCCCTACAACCGTCATGAAAACTGGAGAAATTACTCCACACATTCAGGGTGGCACCTCTGTGTATTTCTTCTCTGTGGCCTAGAATGACTGGACATCATGGATGGAATTGTCAAAACGTCTGGCGATAGCGTACCTTCACGGACAGATACCGACCACTTTAAATGTTTTCATACTATGCTTTACTTTTTACATAAACAGCACTGTATGTTTCAGGTCTCGATAATTGTTTTAATTAAGTACCTGTAAAGTTGGATCATTGAGTCTCAGTTATATGATGTAAAAAGGTCAAGCTGAACCCGACCGTCAATCTATCTTCTAATACTGTTTTCGTGAACGTGTCTATATGGTGGTAATTATTCAATAGAAAGTATCCAGTCTCAACTTTATTCCTTTGGAAGTAAGGATAACATATGACAAGTGAATGGTAAAGGATATATTAGTTAAGAAGATAGATAGGCGTTGTTCCTGAGGACGGAGTCGATACCAGAAATATCGATTGTAAGTAACCGGAAGTTCGTTCCCCTTTTCCCGGGACTGAAACACAAATACAATCTTCACGGACGTAACGCGGATTTCCTGTATAAAAAATAGTACAGTGACTACTAAACTACTGACAATTTGTTGGCCAATATTTAAATAATACTGTAAATGAGGTGGGAGGGTGGGACATTACTGGGTGGGTAGGCACTATCCTGAAGTAGACTTAGAGGGTTTCCTAGACTATAAAACTTTGTTATCTCAGAGAACAGCGGGAAGCCGAGCTTTTATATTGATGTGATGGGTTATAGGGGACACGGGGGAAGGATAAGCAAGCGTAGAGAACCACCCCGTAACACGTTAAAATCTTCAAAAGCCCAGTAGCAGCAAGGATTCAGCATGCAATTATTAAACGAATTAAATTTCTAGAGTGTTAAAAATGCTTAAATAGTTTTAAGTTATAGATTTATTTTTTAAAAAAGAGGCCGATCTTTTTATTCGTTCTCTAACCATTCCCCATAGTTTTATTGACATGCGAGGAACTTATCAGACAGAGTAAGGGGAAGAACCAGTATAGTAAAATGTAAATAGGAATGATAAAAATTAACAGTCAAGGCCAGGACTTGAACCTGTGTTATCTCGAACTTAGGTACGAAGTGTTAACCCCTCAGACCAGGGTTCCTCACTAGGATTTCATGAAGAGCCTTATTACTTTTCTCAAAATAATCTAAAAGCCACAAGTACATATATATATATATATATATATATATATATATATATATATATATATATATATATATATATATAGTTTTTTCGTATGTTTTCTAGCTCGCATTTCGTCTATGTCTCTGCTATTAATTTAGTATTTAGTGCATTATAACAAAGACGAACCATTCTAAACATTTTTGGTGGCTTATAAAAATGCCAAAGTGGTTGCATTTCAATAAATCATTGCAGTTTTAAACATTTCAAGGGCAGCAAAAGATTGTGGCAAGGGCCGCATAGTGAGTATCCCTGCCTTAGACCACTCGGCCACTGGCTCTCTCAAACTAAGCTGTGGTACATTATATTCTTTATTTAAAGTGGCTACTTTAAATTATTCGTCTTGCTTAACAATTACCAATATCACTCCTTTGCATCTAACATGATTATTTATTTAAAATACCTTGTATATATTGTACAGGGTGTCTTAAAAGTCCCACCACCCCCCCCCCCTATTAACTTTCTTATGAATACAGATAAAGTGATTTACTTCTGGGAATGTTTATATGACCAACTAAGGAGTTTTTTTATGTATGCAAATTTTTTACACCCCCTCTCAAAAGGGGGTAGTTTGGGGGTAAGTCAAAATTTTTAAATAGGAACCCCTATCAAATGACACATAATTTTAAAGGTAATATTAAAAGAAGAAGAATGGTGGAAACTAGAGGTCTCTAACATTAGTCTATCAAATTTGGTGGCAGTTTAAAGTTGGAATTATTTCATAAAACCCCCGCAGCTTGTTACATTTAAAATTGTTGTAAGGCAGACAAAACATTCACCCACCAGTTAGTTTTGAGAACTGATGACACCTAATCGTCAAGCAAGGTATTACAAGAATCAACAAACACCAAAAACCACAAATAACATAGCATTTATTTGGTTTTGGTTTGTCTGACCAAAGTCCAGTAGGGCAACCTGGGACTTTGGTCAGGTCTTTTTCCCCAAACACTCGAAAGTGCTCACAATACACACGTGTGCATGATGCAGCACGAAGTGAGGTTCTATCGTCAAGTTTGATGTATCTGTCTTGTGAGAGACTTGGAAAGCAACTGCACGCGCCCAACAACAACAACTAGTGGGGGAAGGGGGCGTTTTTTTATGAATGTCTCTTGTCTGTTGTGAAGTATGGCGATCGGGGTTGGGAGGGGTTGAAGTGGCCGAGGTGCCAGCTGTTACCCTCTGATTGAATTTATGTATGAGACCGTCCACAGATATAGAGATAGTATTGATGGAGCAGGCGGTTACTGGCCGTTACAAAACAATTTTTAAAAATTTTCAAGAACTTCTAAGAAAATGTTATGCATTTAGCTCTTTGAAAATTGGAGTGCGTTCGAAATCGTGCATGGAAGGCGGAAACTCTTTTGGTGACGGAGTGTCTGATCTGTGATGGAGGTAACGGATATCTACTGTCTGTTAAGACATCAGTTTTACAAAAATATTCCTCAATATACGTGTAAATTCAATTAAGAATATGTATTAATTGAATTTACACGTAGGACATCTCACATTTACATCTCAGGACTATAGTGCTGAGATGGCGTGATTATACTGTACTAAATTAAAACTCAAACTAATGTAAAACAAGGAAGTTAATTGATGTTAACTAGTCCAAAGTAAACATATATTTACATAAAGCCAACTTTTATGCCCCTGACCTCCAGGTGTTAAGTACGCTTTTTTGCCTTGTTACTTTCTCCCATATGCGTTAGCATAGAGACAGTATTGTGATCGTCTAAAAACATTTTTTTATTGGTTGGTCTAATAATCCATATTGTGGTCCCCTGTACCCAAAAAAGTGTTTTTTTTTTTAATAAAGTTGGATGTCTGTCCGTATGTATGTGTCCGTATGTATGTATGTGTGTGTGTATGTGCACTTCGCTTGAGACCAAATTGATGGATACATTTTTATGAAATCTGGTATGACGGTTTATTTATCCAATAGCTTGAGATAGTTTTTTAAATTTTTTGAAATTTTAGTTTTTTTTTTTATTTTTATGGACAAAAAAATATATAAAATGGAATTTTCTCAAAAACGGCTATAAAGATTTTGATTAAATTTTCAGGAAATATGTGAATTACAATTTAAAATATTTTAGTAAAAACCGCATATCTCTAACTTGACTAGTTTTTTAGATATGGGAAAAATAAATATTTGGGAATAAAACTGGTAATTTTCAAAGTTTTGATTTTTTAGTGTTTAATATGGGGAAATTTTGTGCCAATTCTTTGGAACCATTTATTTTTTGGATAGTTGGGTACCACTTTCGAATCACAGAATGAAAGCTGCTTTTATATTACCTTAAGTGGTAGGGGAGCCCTTTATGGATAGTTTGTATTGAGATGAGGGTACGTCTACATATATGACTTTATAGGCGTTAATTTGATGTACTTATTAAATTATTCCGCCAGTGCCCCTTTTCCTTGAGAGTTTATTCATAACGTTTTTGTCATGTTTTATACAATAACTAGCTGTTTTTTACATACTAGTAGACACGTTTCAGTTGTAATATGAAAATTGTACCACATTGGGTATAAAACAAACTTAAGAAAACATAAAAGATCATTACACGATGGAGTGAAGGTTATTGAGGACTAAGGAGAATGTGTGTGCTCAGCGGCAGGAAGTCGCGCAGGATGTTTTATTCATCATATGGCCCTACAATAAAACCTTGCAGGACATTCGCGGACATCCCCGAGTAACAAGCGGTCATCTCGACTATTTCCTGTAGTCAACATAATTTAAAACAGCTGTGAATTACCCTACGCTCTGTTGTTGCACAGAAATAACATAGTCTGATACTTATTCATGCTGCAAACCACGGTAACTAGAATAATACGGTAGGGTTCACGCGCATGGTGCGCAGTAAATCTTGGTGTCAATGACGTCACACAGACATATCAGCTGTTTCACCTGTTACACTGAATGTAGTAATAACCAGTAACTGCTTTTCTTAAATCACTGGTTTCATTAACCACAAACATAATACCCGTTAATAACTATTATTAATGTTATACAAATACTTTCATTGATAATATTATTAATGAGTATATTATATTGATGTTTGTTTAACGGATGGTTAATATTAAAAGGTGGCTCCATCGGCTTGTCCAATTAATCCAATTAAAATATGGTCGTTTAGGTTTTATTTGGAAATGTATCAATAAATAACAAATGTCAAGTATTGAAACAGCTGTTTATATTGAGCATAATAAATATAATTTAGTCTTGAATTATTACAATTATATTGATTTATTTAAATAAAAAAACAGTTCTTTTGTCTGAAAATGTTCTATTTTTATTTAATTTGGCCAAATTTCAGTAATAATAATATAAAATAGTATTATTCTAAGTATTTTTAGTGTTTAAGTAATAGTTATTAACCGGTTAAAGCCTAGTCGTTAATGAAAACAGTGATTTAAGAAAAGCAGTTAATGATTATTACTACATTCAGTTTAACCGATGTCCAGCTGATATGTCTGTGTGACGTCATTGACACCAAGATTTACTGCGCATCATGCGCGTGAACCCTACCGTATTATTCTAGTTACCGTGGCTGCAAACAGTCGAATCGAGTTTCCAAAAAATGACGAATATTTGTTGTACCTTACAGGCAACAATCAAGGAAAATTGTGTTACGAAACCAACCGTTATACAAACGTAAATACACACAACGTCGACGCACGCTTGTACATATTTGCAACTGTGTGCCACATTGTTTGGTGGCCTAAACATTAATATGTCACCTGTCCTATTTGGACTTCTAGTAGAACCGAGTTACATACAGAAACGTATATTGTCCCATATGACTTTTATATTTTCCCAAATTAGAGCTTCACTTTGTACTGCACTTTATAAGTTGATTAAGTGTTCATCCAGGTGTCCAGTGGAGCGCTCAAGGAATTTAATTACAGATTTCACCACAACTGTCGATAGGAGTAGCACAGTCTGCTCACTAACACACATACAACGAGATCAGTTCCCCACTCTCAGCTTCAATGTCCCCGCCTGCCCTATCCCGCATATTGTACAAACGTACAACATTCCCTTGTTTATAATAAACTCTAATAATAACTTTTATATGTAAAATATACTCTTTCAGCTCAAATTTTGTATAAACGTCATTTATAGAAAAATTATTGTTTTTACTTAAACATTATTTTTATGTAACAGCTACTTTATTTTATTTTACTTTATTTTTATATTGAAAAAAAAAAACATTTTACACCAAAAACTATGTATTTAACATTATTACTCTGTAATTTTCCATTTAATTAACGTTCATATTATCTTCCTACGAGAAATAAAAACTGAGATATTTATCTCAACAGGTTGGGTTTTGCTATATGATGTTAGGTTAGGTTAGATAAGGTTAGTAATATTCTACTCGTCGTCAGCATAATTATTCAAATTTAACCTTACTTAACGTAACCAACTTTTTTGTTAAATATTTCAGTTATAATTCGTCGTACGAACAATTCGAAATTACAATCTTATTCGCCAGAAAAAGTACATAAAATTAAACTAATATACATAGTTTTTGGTGTTCAAAATGGTTTTTCTTTTTTAAATATGTTTTGTTAAAATCGCTAATCCCATCGGAAAAAATCAACGGATTCATCTTCGTTGAGCAAATACTGGTGAAAGAAATTATTAAAATATATCATAATTACCCAAAATCTTATTTAATTAAAGTAAATTCCGTCCAGTCGACAATTCGCATCGTTTCGTATCCAAGAGGTGTAAAGTGTAATACAGTACAATCGACCGTTTCCCAGGTGACTCGGTACATTTTAAAGACGCGCAAACACAACAATGCAGAGATATTGTTGCTGCAATAATGGCTACCATCTGTGTGGCTCATTGTGGATGTTAATTAATGCGACGGATGGCAGAGGAACGCCAAATTATACTTGCCTTTGATATATAAATTAAATTTCCCGGACAAACAACGCTTTGTGGCCGGGAACTTCTCTAAAGACGGGTGGGTACTGATTTTGTAGCACTTCGGAATGTGTGATTTAAACAATAAATCACACAAGATAACTCGCTTTGTTGTATATCAACTGTACTTTTGCTACCTTACGTTTATACTGTATACAAACTTGCATTATACTTTCGTATATTGATAGGATGGTTTTTAATGTTCAACGCTATCTTATAAAAATAAACGTAAAAATAAACTAAATAAGAGTAGGCCTACAATTAGTTACTAAACTTTTAATAAGTTTCTAATTAATAGATTTAAAAAATAACTAGTTTAAGTATTGTTAATGATATAAATATTGTGTTTAGAAAAATATGAGCCAGCGGGCCAAAGGAAATTCTTGGAGGAGAATCAGTGTAGGTAGCTTGACATTAATTAATACAATCAAATTAAATAAATGGTTCCAAATGATTGGCACAAATTTTCCCCTATATTAAAGACTAAGAAATAAAAACTTCGAAAATTACCACTTTGATTCCCAAATATGTTTTTTGGCCATAACTAAAAACTAGTAATTTTTAGACCAACTTGAAAATAAAAGTTTTTTTGGACGATTACAATACTTTCTCTATGCTAACGAATATGGGAGAGTGTAAAAACAACAAGTTTACAAAAGTACTGTCGCTATTGTAATGTTAATTAATAACGAAACACTGTTTACTGACGTGTCTCAAAACAAGCTGAGTTAAAATATATTTCCTCGGCAATTTCACCGTGGTACCCGGCGGTTATATGAATGGAGCAGCCGAGAGAGATGGGAAGTGTCTCGAGGAGCGGAGTCCGGGACAGCGTTCACTGCGAGAGTACGATTCACATGTTGGGGGCGGGGGGGGGGAGTAATAGCCTACGGGCAAGGAACTGATTCAGATCAAATGATTCTCAGGGCTGACTACATTAAGGCGATTTATATTATGTCCGCTCAATGGTTGCCATTGATGTGGACACTACTAGAGAAGTCTGGGGTGTCCATGTTGGATGGTAGTCAAGGTTCAGATGTTGTGTAGGGAAGAGAACTGAGTGTCAGGCTTGTCAGTTAGCTGAAAATCAGACCAACACTACGTGGCTCGGATTCCACGTAAAGCTGTAGGTTCCTATTTTGGCCTGGCTATTGGACTATTAATAAATTGCTCTTTCTGAAGAATAGTCGATCTTAGTTAGTAAAAATGACAACACTCGTTTCTCTGCGCTCATCACACTCATTCGACCCTCGTATTTGCCCTTATCTTGATGGTCGGCGTCTTACTAATGAATAATAATATGGTGCGAATAAAATAACTTTGGTACTGGCGGAACGGCCACGCACCACTGGTCTGAAATGACAAAACTCTGAGCTTTAATTTGCTGTCAAACTTAAAATAAGTAAGCAATAATTTTCCAACTACTTGTATAGTGTCCACCATGTTATATTCTTTAAGAAAAAAATATGCTGGATATTTTGCTTAAACTAATTTGCTTTTTTATTGTGATATTTGTGTTTAAGAACATGGTTTTATGAGTGAAATTGCGCGTGAGTCGTCTTTAACCTGTTACTGTAGCGAGAGTAATAATAATAAAATAATTTCTTGTGGATGGATGACAGTTTGATTCATTGTGATTAGTTTGGTATAAGTCTCATTTAATAATTCAAACAGGTTAATGAGAAATTAATTTTTTTGTAAACCTTTGTAAATTCGATAATGACAAACGCTAGATAAAATTTCTTTAAACCTAAATTAATTGTGTTATTTAAGTGACACTAAAATCGTACTCTCGTATTAAATAGAATTTTCTTGAATTAGGAAGAAAGATTCAGAAGTTTTCAAAACTCGATTGTCAACAAGGCGGCAGTGATACCACACGCACAATGTACAGTCACTGGCTCAGCTCTTGCCTCTTCCATTGCAAACATTCTTGTCAACTACTAATAGAACACTTCCTAACATTTGAAAGAGCCTAAATATTATAATTGCAATAAACACTGATAATCATATAGCATTATTGTCACATCTAAATAAATAAAAACGTGTTATATCACTAAAACTAAATAACTGTAATAAAAACAAACTAGTGATTAAACTATACCAAGCACTGTCAAATCGATAAAGAACTGAACACGAACACACCTCAAAGTCAAAAGTCAACTAACTTACCTTATTTCTTACTGGAGAAACATTTCTTATCTGGAAATGTCGTCGATCGGAATTCGTTTTACGCTTGGACTGAATATTCAGTCTACACTTTCCCTTGAGCAGAGTATACCTTACGCGTCCGACACAGCCTCGATGTAAACGAACTATGAGTTTACTTCATCAACTCTTCATTATTTTTCCGCATGTTTTATTAGTACCACAGTATTATTTTAACTATACATAAATAACACAGTTAATGTTTACTCAAATAAATTTTGTCTAGCGTTTTTCGTTTCCGAGTTTGCAAGGTTTTACAAACAAAATAATTTCTCATTAACCTGTTTGAATTGTTAAATGAGACTTTTACCAAACTAATCACAATGAATCAAACTGTCATCCATCCACAAGAAATTATTTTATTATTATTATTTTTGCTACAGTGACAGGTTGAAGACGACTCACGCCCAATTTCACTCATAAAACTGTGTTTTTAAATACAAATATCGCTATAAAAAGCAATTTAGCTCAAGAAAAATCTCCGGCATAATTTTTCCTTAAAGAATATAAACTGGTGGACACTATACAATTAGTTTGAAAATTATTGCTTACTTATTTTAAGTTTGACAGCAAATTAAAGCTCAGAGTTTTGTCATTTCAGACCAGTGGAGCGAGGGCGTTCCGCCAGTACCATTATTAGTACTGACAGTATTATAGTTCGAAGTTATTTTATTCGAACTATAATAATAAGAGACCCCCTAAGTGTTTCTATCAAACATTATTTTTGAAAAATTTCCTTTAAGGATATATGATTTCCTAAAGTGGCTAATTTGGGCTACCTCTAGGTACATAACTCATTAAGAACCCATAAAACATGTTACAGTAAAATTTTGAGGATTTAAAAGACAACAGCTAGGCCCACTAACCAACCTAGTATAACAGGCGGGGACAGTGAAAGGGAGGGAAACACGTTGTATGTGTGTTAGTGAGGCTATTTGCTACTCCAATCGATAGTTGCGGCGAAATCTAAAATTTAATTCCTGGGAGTGCTCAACTGGGCACCTGGATAACAAAATTGGTCACAAAGTTGGAAATATTTATGTCAAGACACTTCCTTGAACAAACGGTCATCATCAATTTTGGTCTACGTTATGAAAAAGCAACACCGAACTGATGATTAGCGATACAAATTAAAATATGTTTTTAACTAAAAAAGTCACATAACTCCAAAATTGGTTTCAGTTGGCATTTTCTTATTAACACAACAAAACGAACACAGCAACCATTGATTTATGTATAAAATCAATGCCGCAACTCACCATAAATACTTTTTAATCATAAATTTATTCTTCAACTGTTTGATTTATTCTTACATTGCGAATGTATGAATTTCTTATAGGTTTTTTCTTTGTAATATTATTTTTAGAAGTGTCATAGATTGTTTTAGTTACTTGTTTTAGTACAGATAAATGGCTCAGCCTCCACCCACAGGATCTTCCCATGTGGTATACATCGGGTTTATTTTCTCCTGTACTTGTGCGCTATTTATTGTATTTATAATACATATAAAGATAAATAAATGATGACTGGATTTGAACTGTTGATAGAATTACATATTTAAGGTGTCCGTTTCTGAAACTGCCTAGTCACTACTGGGAATTCTAAAACACGCTGTTCTATTTCAAAATAATGTGAGCTTAGTGTTTATTTTATAACGAGTTATAGTGAACACTGGCTTGATATTTAGGCTACGGCCACACTTAGCGACCTGGTCGCCGCGACCTGGTCGTCGTGACAAAAGAAAAATATGGGTAACGTTAAATTAAATGAAGATGGCCACACCAAGCGACCTGCGACCCGCGACCGCCAGCGACAGCAAAACGAACGCGTCCGTGAGCGTTTTCTGGTCGCGGCGACAGATACGCTCCCCATGTTATCGTACGGCACCGGCCAAACTCGGCGACATGTCGCTCCTTCACACACCCAGTTTCTGCACTGTTTATGTTGTTCAGTTTTGTTTCGACAGTGGTCCTGCGCAGTTGGGAAATATGCCAACTGATACAGATATATTTATAAATGAAATTAGCGTGCGTACACCTCTATGGGATGTAGCCTTAAAGGAATACCGCAACAAGGATGGGAAATCTAAGTTATGGGTTGAAGTGGCTGCGGTAGTTGTTGAGAACTGGGATCAACTATCCAATGAGGAAAAAATTAACAAGGTAAGATTAAATTTGATGACTATACGGCTATAGCTATGTATTTATAAGTTCATTTGTATTTTACTCATGCCAATGCTTACTCTAAGTATAAAAGTAATAAAGAAAATTATGATTGATTGATTGATTCAAATTTGACTAATATCTAATGTTATTGAAACTTACAATATCATTTCGGTATATGTAATTAACAGAAACTTTTAATTGTTTACACCAAAATATTTTATTCAATACATGAACATTAGTTAAACAAACAAACAACATAAACTCAATTTTGAATAAACATTAATTACAATTTAATAAACGCAATATTTTTCTTAAACATCTATTTTCTCACATACTTTTATTTTTATTTTAAATCATGTTGTACTGCCATGATAAACATCATGCTGGAGATGTAAAATAATCCATCTCCAGCAAAGGTATCACGGTTTGTTTTTTAAATAGAACATGATCCACCAGTACCAATGACCGCAATGTCTTCCAAAGGACAAGTTAGAGTATCCTCAAACTGGTAACCATCTTTTAACAAAACAAAATTATGTAAAACACAGGCAGCTACTGTAGTACAATTGTTCCACATATAGTGGATCCAAAGCAATGGGTGTATGGAACACACTCCACTTTTTTGCAAGTATACCACAGGCACATTCAACATAGCGACGACCCCTCGAGGGCCTATAATTGAACACTATTTTTTACGTTAAAATTTTTTCTAGCATAGGGTCTTGGGATATGTTTGATCATGGAAAAAGCTTCATCGGCAAGAATAACGTACGGTAGGGAAACTGAATTCTCCAAAATAGGCAATGGTTTGTTGTCTGGTACATTTAACTCATCACTGACTAACATGTGACTAAACATGAAAGGCAACGAGCTTGAAGGTCAATGGTTATGTAGTGAGTTGTCTTTGAACTGTCCTCTACGTCTTACGGAGTTACACATCCCTGGTACCAAAGACAAAATGACAAAATTGATTTAGTCCTGTGATTGGAATGGCTCGGGATATATAAAGCCAATAAAACCTTTTTACTACCATACGTTAAAGATAATTATGCCAAAATTATATAAAAAAAAATAGAAAATAAAATTCGAGACGATAGACGAATAACACTTAAAAAAGAAAAATCCGATAAACAACAAAATAAGTATGTATCCCTCAATTACAAAGGACCGTTTACACAAAGAGTTGGTAATAGATTTAAGAAATTCAATTTATCAGTAGCTTTTAAGACTTGTAATACTATGTCCAATATTTTACACCCAAATATTGAAAGTGAAGATAAATTCAATAATTCAGGAATATATAGGATTAACTGTAATGATTGTAATATGTTTTATATAGGTCAGACTGTAAATTTTAGCAAAATATATAAAAACCATGTCTCCGCTTTTAAAAACAAGAAACCTGAAAGATCTAATGTAGCTAAACATCTTCTGAATTGTACCCACAGTTTGAATAAAATAGATGAAAATGTAGATATTCTAAAAGTTTGTAAGAAGGGTCGTATTATGAATGCTTGGAAAGAGTTATTTATTTTTAAAGAACAATTTAAGGATCGTGATAAATTAATGAATGAACAGATTAATTTTGATTCCGAAAATGTATTTTCAGCAACTAAAAAGAACAGAAGTAACAGCCAATAGGGATTAACCAAAATGTTTCCTAGTGAACAAAGTGGACCACCTGTGACAAGGAAAAAAGAGTGGACCAGTGGTAATGGGGTGTACCCAGTTGAAAAGAACGGACAGGTAATATCAGAGTGCGGTTGAGTAGGTGGG
>JAQJVL010002208.1:0-114558 GCA_035578905.1 Stictocephala bisonia
TTTTAATTTTAAAAATTTTTAATATGAAATTATAAATGAGAAAAACATACTCAGTATTAATCATTATAACCAAAAAATAAGACAACTATCTTATTTGATACAATATAAATATAAATAATAATAAATTAAATTAAGAATTATGGGGATATTTTTCATCTTAACAGAGAGAGTGGTAAAGCTATCTTTATGAATTTACAGTGTATATTATTTATTAACAAGCAATGAACCAGAATATTTTTCAAGAATGCTCCTGACATTCTAGAGGGCTCGACGGGACAGTACCTTAGAATTCCTAACATGCAGTTTTATAGACAATGGAGAGAAACCTGCTCAAATTCCGTATTTCTGATGGCTTGAGTCCGCCGTTACGGACATGCTTGTTAGTTTGTGTTTATCATCCTCAGCCGACAGTCCAACCCAAATATGCAGGAACACTCTTTATTACAGGTAAAATGTGGCCCAATATATTAACTTTATGCATTCGATATTAAATATTATTGCCAATATGTAACTATTTTATACAATAAAACTATCAACTACATATTAATCTATTAACAAATATAAAATAAAACAAATAATAACAAACCATAAATACCCTTACCAGTAAACAATCATAAATAAACTATAAAAACTTAACATTGAACAAATCTTAACAATATGTCTATTGTATATATAAATATTCTAAAAAACAACAGCAGTTCAGTCATTTAACAAAATAGGCCTATATGTGGTAAATACAAAATTATCTTTCATATAGTGCGATGCAAATCAAACCAATACTATAAATCGAAGGTTTGAAAGATCGATAGTAGATGGAAAATATTACAATCGACTATTCTTTTCTCTTGTTATTTAACTCTAATCTAATTGCCTTTCTGCTTGAATCTACATAACCTCCCAAAATCTGATATAAACTGTGAATAAATATTTCTTCATATATAATATGAGGAATTATTATTAAATCCTATTAAAATATATCACTCGGGCTATCACAACAATGTTTACCAATAAAAATGTATTACTAAAAAAAAAATATGAATATTACATTAAGGTAAATTAATTGGAAATAATTTTAATACTAAATCACTTATAATTGTTTTGTCATGTAGGCTTCTAAGAATTGTTGTATGTTTGTTTTTTAAAAAACATTTAAGATTGAAATGTTTTAACTGAATAGTAACAACGGTTGTTTATAAATAGTAGAGCAAATATATAATTATAATTACAGATAGTACAATTCTACTCTGACAATGAGCTGCCATTTTGATGTTTTACTATTTTAAGTACATTTAGAAAATACTAGCTGTACCCACCCGCTTCGCCGGTCATAATATTGAGTTTGATTTAGAACCTAATAGCTGAAAGAATTCGAGCATTTTTGCTTCTTCTACCAATATTAGATTTTTTAGGAGGCATGTCATAAAAAGTAAACTGCAAAACAAATAATTATTTATTTTTTATTTTCACGTTTCACCACATGTTTTAATTACCGAGGAAAAAAGGTTAACACCAAATACAGATCACCTGATCAAGTAAAAGTAGTGTGTGCTACACTCTCAAGGTGAAATGTAGAACTACAATAAATCAAAACATATACAGTACTGTTGTTGTGAAAACTTCAATCTGCTTATGGCATGTGAAACTACATTAAACCACACAGTCATATGTTTTTTGTAAACAATTCAGATTCTCCATTTGAATAACATGGGATCTTTAGGAGCCCGTGGGGCGGGACCCTGTGGACGGATCTGCATCAAACTTCACATAAACCATCTCGGGAGTATACAGGACAACATCCTAAAGTTTCATGGCGACCGGTTGGATGGTTTGGCAGCGCATAAACTTCAAACATATATATATATATATATATATATATATATATATATATATATATATATATATATATATATACAAACATCCTCTTTTATAAATATAGATATAAATGGAGGTTAGAAGTACAAACTTGCAGATGACTTTGAGTAATGTCTGCCACTCATTTTAACACATTAAGGAGCAGAAGTGTTACCATTAGACACCAAGGAACTCCTTGAAGTGCCTCTATGGTCAGTAAGGTACAATTACTCTGAATATATACATCAAAGCCAGCTGAGAAACCAATAAAAATAAGAGCAATATACTATACGAAAATAAAATCTACAGTACTAAGTACTTGTGTTGAGTATGTACTTTTTTTAATTTGACTTAAAAAGAGGTTAAAGTAAACATTTTTAACATGGTTTTTATTGAAGGTTTTATTCATTTTCAAGATATAAAACGTATTTAATTACGATTAACATAAATTTCTAAGTTACTTTGCACTAACAGAATTTTTATATAAGACATTTTCCACCTATCAAACAAATTTTTCTTCTGTGATAGGCCTATATAAAGAAGCCGCCAGCACTTTGTCTTGGTTCAAATCCTTCGTTTCGTGATCCATTCCATTTCAATGCTTACAAAATCACTGTTTCCTACACCTCATGAATTTATTCAGCTTAGTACATGAATATCAAAAATAAACAATTCTATTTTATTGGGAGGGGGAATAAACAATAGTAAAGTTAATATAGTAAGAGAACAAAATCATACTGTTGTGGGATTACGCTTTTCAAACAATTACTTTCAATCATAATAAAATATAGAATTTCCAGACTGTTCATCGTGTGCTGAAGAAATGGACGTTGTTATTAAATCAATATATATTAAAATTAAATCATCATATTAAATCATCATATATTAAAATTAATATTTTCTTACGTTAAGAGGTATTTTCAATCAGAGCTCTCAAATGATTGTCAACATTCCACTGATTTTACTACGACCTAATGAAAGAACTTGTGCGAGAGATAAAGTTAGTCGTGGAAGTGAGAGGAAAAATTACTCTTCTCCTACCACTGGAGCTTCGTGCCACTGCACCACTAAAACATTTCGTCATCATGGATACGGAGTGGCAAGCCCCACCCATGACGCCATGGTGCTAGGTGACCATTGGTGGGCCAGGCACGAGGTGGGGGCTGAAATATAGCACAGCTGGAATATAGAATAAAGGGAAAAGGAACTGTGATAGGGATGAGAAATTAGATGATTAAAGGCAGTTTGTTGTCTTTACCAAGTTATATCTAAGTTATATCATAATTGAATTTGCTATATTATTGTGCTTTTGTTATACTATATTTAAAATTCTTATAGTGTAATTAAAATGTTGAATGACCTTCAAATTGAAATAATATTTATCTATACTAACATTAAGTTTTAATTTAAATATTACTGCATATGAATCTTTTAACATTTCTACCGTCTCCACTCCAAAGCATAATCGGAGTGGTGAAAAGATCCCCTCCGCTGCTGTAACCCCTACATGCGCTAAATTTAACACGCAGGTCGTTTTCTACCCGGCCCAATCGTACTAGAGGAATACTGCTGTAAACTTATTTAATATATCGTATGGATTTCAAAATCACAAATAAATATCTAATTTTCACTTGTATGAGCTCGCAGCCATGTCTGCTTTAAATGTTGGTGGAAAAAATATCAAAGTATCATCTATTTTTGAACTGGATTTATTTTCCTTGTAATTCATTTGAAGGAAATCAGTATACGGTTTAGTACGTATAAAGCCAAGTAAGAAATACACTGTGAAAGAAACTCAGTGTTGAGTTCCCTCTTTTATGAGAGCGATTTATAGTTTTGTGCATGTGCTTTAGTCACATAAACACTGCATACTACTTTGCCAACTGCTGAGTCACGTAGTTGTGAAATGGACTTCTATATGACTTCCAGAGTAATGTGTTTACCTCCACTGGTTTCGACAATGATTGTTTGTCATGGTAACGAAATAAATACGTAAAGTAACAAAAAATAGAATTTTTTATTTTTGGTATATTTGTGGAAATATTTTTTATCATTTTCGGAATGTTCTCGCATTTGTTTAGCAATTATTAGTTATCAAACGAAGGAGAAAGTTCACAAGTGTATATATATATATATATATATATATATATATATATGTATATAGTAATAATATCAATTTTTAATGTAATGTCAAAAATATCAAGTTATCAGCTGTTTGTACATTTCAATATGTTTTTTCTCTGTATTGTTAGAATAATTTCAATTCATTACAGTCCATTATTTTGTTCAAACAACATCGTGCATTATTTTCAGTGTTTTAGTTTTATTCATTTCCATTTGGTCCTTCGAGCAAAGGATATTATTTTGTTTCAGTCAAAAAGGCAATCATTTTTTGTTTTGTTTTGTTTTTAATCATAAAAACAATACTTCATAGTTATTTATTTCAGCACATTTCCAAACATAAACAATGGAAGATTTGAAAATTCTAATAGCAAAAAGAGGCAGACTAAAAGCTTCCATTACACAGATGGTTAATTTTGTAAGTAATTTTGATGTAGAAAATGGAGCAATTTCAGACATTAAGGTAAGAGACTCAAAACTCGAACAACTCTACTTGGAATTTTGTGAAGTACAATCCAGCATTGATACCATAGCTTCAGATGATACAGATACAAATTTTATTGAGTTTGAAGATAATTACTATTCACTAAAATCTGAATTCGACACCATTTTAAACAACTCAAATAAATTGAATTCAACCCCATCAAACCAATCAGTCAAAGAATTTAGCTTCAGTAGGAAAAATGACACAGTAGTACTGCCCAAAATTAATTTACCAACCTTTGAGGGTAAAATTGAAAATTGGACATCTTTTTTTGATCTTTTCAACTCAACTATCGACAAAAACAATGATTTGGCAGAAATTCAGAAATTTTACTATCTGAAATCTAGTTTAAAGGGAGAACCACTCAGTCTCATCTCATCCTTGCCCTTGACACAACCTAACTACAATGTAGCTTTAGATATTTTAAAAGAAAGATACTCAAACAAAAAACTTATAGTCAATGCTCATTTAAATGCATTATTTTCATTACCAAATGCTTCATCACTAGCAAACATTAAACAGTTACTAGATACAGCAAATGTGAACATTCGAGCTCTAAATAGCCTTGGTTACAAAACTGAAGAGTGGGATATTTTGTTAGTTTACATGTTAGCTTCCAAACTTGATCAAGACTTGAGAACTAAATGGGAGTTAAGTAGCACGTCAGTTGAACCCCCTTCTTTCTCAGAGTTTGAAACATTTTTAAAACAATACATACATGCACTAGATGCTAGCAGTGTCAATAAAGTAAAATCTAGTTTTAACTTCAAGACTAATCAAAGCAATTCAGCAATGAAACCAGGTCTAGGTCTACACACAACTGAAGTAAATCGGGTTAAGTGTGTCTCATGTCCTATGTGTCAAAACTCTCATGAGTTATTCAGTTGCAATGAGTTTTTGAAACTCAACACAAATGACAGAATCCAAAAGGTGAAACAACTTCACAGATGTTTCAATTGTCTGTCAGCTGGTCATGTTATTTCAGCTTGCAAAGGTTCAAAATGTAAAATTTGCTCAAAGCCCCATAATACCTTATTGCATTTACAGAAGTCAAATTCAACACATTCAGTAACTAACTTAGATTCACCATTTTCACAACCGTTGAAAAGTGACAAACAAGACTCAACGATTTCAGTAGCACAACAATCTACTGACAGTGTAGCAGCAAACCCAAAAATATTATCAACAGGTGTTCATAATGTAAAAAGAGTATTACTTTCAACAGCAATCGTTGAAATTCAAGACTTTCAAGGCGACTTTCAGAAATGTCGTGCTTTGATTGATCCTGGTAGTGAGGCAAGTTTCATTTCAGAGCATTGTGCTCAAAAACTCAACTTGAAAATACAATCATGTAATGTTCAAGTACAAGGTGTTGGTCATACTCATGTTGGTAACACACGTGGCCTTACAACTTGTTTGTTGCGCACAAAACAAGAAGCAATCAGAGTCAACACTTTCATATTGAGAAAGCTTACCAGTATCACCTCATTGTCTTCATCATCATTTGATCATTGGACACACATAAACAACCTTGAACTTGCTGATCCATTTTTCTTTCAATCAAGCAGCATCGATATCATTCTTGGTGCTGATATCTATTCATCACTTTTAATAGATGGAGTAATCAGAGGTCCACCAGGAACCCCTTGTGCTATCAATACAAAACTAGGATTCTTATTGATAGGTGAAATCTCATCAGCAGATGTCAAAACAGCTTCAAATAAAGTCAAAACACTGTTTATCAGACATGATGATGGTCTAAATACTTTAATGGAGAAATTTTGGAATTCTGAGGATGTTGGTTACAAACAGGATTCACCAGCTAGTACAGATGAAAACATAATATGTGAGGATCACTTCATAAATACACATTCAAAAGATCAATCGGGCAGATTTTGTGTTCATTTGCCATTCAAACCCTCTATCACAAGTTTAGGTGACTCATATCATATTGCATTAAAACGATTCCAACGTTTAGAAAGTTCATTTGAGGAAGATAAAAACAAGAAACAGTCTTATGATCAATTCATAAATGAGTACATTGAGTTAAATCACATGAAACCTACCCCAAACAGTGACACAAGTATGATGAATCACAACTATTACCTACCACATCATGCAGTATACAGACCTAGTAGTACTTCAACTAAAGTCAGAGTAGTGTTTGACGGTTCATCTAAAACTACAAGTGGCACTTCTTTAAACGATCATTTGTACATTGGCCCAAAGTTACAATCAGACATAGTATCCTTACTTACACGTTTCAGACTACACAAGTGTGTTTTTACTGCAGACATTGAGAAGTTTTTCAGACAGATTTTAATAACACCAGAAGATCAATGTTATCAGAGAATTCTTTGGAGATCAAATCCTTCAGAACATATTCAATCTTATGATCTCTGTACAGTCACATATGGAACTGCTTGTGCCCCATACCTCTCAATCAGATGCTTACATCAACTAGCAGATGACGTCAAGAAGCAGTATCCAGAAATTAGTAGAATTTTAAAAGAAGATTTTTATGTTGACGATCTTATCTCAGGCGCAGATACAATTGAAAATGCTAAGCAAACAAAACAGGATTTAGAACATGTAATGAGTCGATCAGGATTCAACCTAAGAAAGTGGTCATCAAATTCAAAAGAGCTTATCAGCGATCAGTCTCAAACTGAAGTATCAATTCAGTCCAAGGACAATACTGTTAATCTTTTAGGAATGCAATGGAATCCTCACCATGATACATATCTATATTCATTGAATGTGACAAATATACCTACACCATTGACGAAGAGAATCATTTTATCAGAAGTAGCAAAACTCTATGATCCCTTAGGATTTTTATGTCCAGCAGTTACAAAAGCAAAATTAATCCTTCAAGACACTTGGTCACAATGCAAGAGTTGGGATGACGAGGTTCCTCAGCAAATAGCAAACGACTTCCATCAACATAGAAACGGACTTCAACATTTCAAAAATATCACCATTCCCAGACCGCTGATTTCATTTGAACAAAATGCAACACATGATTTAGTAGGATTTTGCGATGCTTCGGAGAAAGCATCTGCAGGAGTACTTTACATGAGAAGTGTCTCGTCAACACAAACAACAGTAAGATTAATCATGGCAAAATCAAAAATCACCCCCTTAAAGAAGAGTACAATTCCACGACTAGAGCTATGTGGAGCGCTATTATTAGCGAAGATGGTAGCAAAGATCAAACCTTATCTACCAATTGAAAATACATACCTGTTTACGGACTCAACTGTAGTCTTAGCTTGGATATCTAAAGATCCTATGAAGTGGAAAACCTTCGTTAGTAGCAGAGTATCTCAAATACAAGCATTAACAAACATTTCTCAATGGAAACACGTTAAATCGGAAGAAAACCCAGCAGACATTGCATCAAGAGGAATTTCAGGAGAAAAACTCACAAAAGAACAGAAATGGTGGTCAGGCCCTCAATGGCTTTCTGAACCTCAAGCGTTGAACAACAAGAATGATCTTGAAAATTATTGTTTCGATTCAAATACAATTCCTGAAACAAGAACAATTAAATGTGCTTTAACAACTAAAGAAGAAGAAGACGAATGGTATCTCAAATTTAATTCTTATACAAAAACTATTCGAGTAACAGCTTACTGCATGAGATACTTAAAAAACATCAAAAGGTGTAATATATCAGGTCCTTTATCAGTGCATGAACTGGAAGACGCACACAGATGCATTGTGAAACATATTCAACAATTGAGCTTTCCAGATGATATGAGAAATTTACAAGATAAAGGAAGAGTAAAAAAGAACAGCAAACTTTTAAGTTTGAATCCTTTTATTGATGAACATGGAATCTTGAGAGTTGGTGGCCGGATCCAAAATTCGAACCTACACTACAACAAAACTCATCAAATTATTTTACCTGCAAATCACTCATTTGTAAAAACTTATTTAACTCATACTCATGAAAAGTATTTCCATGCAGGGATTCAATTTATCACGAATGATGTGAGACAAAAATATTGGCTTGTTGGTAATGTGAGAAATCAAATACGCAGTATTGTAAGAAGATGTGTAAAATGTATAAAATTCAATGGAACACCAATTTGTCCTCTAATGGGAAACCTACCATCATCGAGAGTTACACTGACAAAACCATTTTTTGAAACTGGATGTGACTATGCAGGTCCTTTCTTGACGAAACAAATAGGAGGACGTTGCAAAACTTTAAGGAAAACTTACTTGGCAATATTCATTTGCATGAGCGTAAAAGCTGTACATATGGAATTAGTTTCAGACTTATCAACAGAAGCTTTTTTAGCAGCGCTTAACAGATTTATTTCAAGGAGAGGCCTACCGAAAGACATATACTCGGACAATGGCACAAACTTTGTAGGAGCCGACAACAGTCTAAAGAAGTTTTTCAAAGATTCAAGTAATGAAATTCATGACAAATCTGCCACAAAAGGAATAAACTGGCATTTTATCCCTCCAAGCTCCCCTCACATGGGTGGACTATGGGAATCAGCAGTTAAATCAGCCAAACATCACTTGAAGCGAGTACTTGGAGATCACATTTTGACGTTTGAAGAATTGAACACGCTTGTGATTCAAATAGAAGCGATACTCAATTCTAGACCTATTTGCAGACTTTCAAGTGACCAATCTGAAACAGACATTTTGACCCCAGGACACTTCATTACTGGTGATACTTTGACAGCCCTTCCTGACAAAAGTGCAGAAAACGGCCCAATCAACTACAATAAAAGATGGCAACTAGTTCAAAAACTGAGAAGAGACTTTTGGAAAAGATGGCATGTTGAATATTTGCACACCCTTCAACAACGGCAAAAATGGAAAACCAAACAAGAAAATATCAAAGTTGGAGATGTAGTTTTAATCAAAGAAGACAATGTGCAACCAATGAAATACCCAATTGCAATAGTTAACCAAATTTATCCTGACAAACACAATACAGTTAGATCGGTGGACTTGGAAACTATAAAAGGAATATTTAGAAGACCAGTTGTGAAAATCATTAAACTTCCCACCGATAAAGACAATCACTAATTTCCTGCCGGAAGAATGTATATAGTAATAATATCAATTTTTAATGTAATGTCAAAAATATCAAGTTATCAGCTGTTTGTACATTTCAATATGTTTTTTCTCTGTATTGTTAGAATAATTTCAATTCATTACAGTCCATTATTTTGTTCAAACAACATCGTGCATTATTTTCAGTGTTTTAGTTTTATTCATTTCCAATATATATATATATATATATATATATATATATATATATATATATATATATATATATATATATATTGGAATGGAATATATATGGAATATATATGGAATATATATGGAATATATATGGAAATATATATATATATATATAGCCCCCTAACATTGGTGCGTCAGTGTTAAAGAAATTTCCTAACATTGTGGCGTCAGTTTACATTGTGGCATCAAGTATACGACGCCATAATGTAATTCCCTTATAGTTTGGAAGAACGTGAAATTAAAAATACTCAAAAATAGTCATTTTGTAGAGTTAAAAATGTAGATATAAATGGTATGAGTTAAATTTAATTCAGTCAACGCAATATTATTTAAATGAAAAATTAAAATTTGCCGTTTGACGTCGCAATGTGGGTCGATTAAAAAGTAGTATATAATTTGAAGTTCAAGCAGTTGCCGCGGCGAGCGTTGCTGTCTACCGGTGTATATTATTATACGCGTATTTACCACTATGGCGTCACTGTTCTCTGCTATCATTCTAGCGTCACCAAGTTTGGCAACATCGCATTTGGCGGGTAATCGTGTATACTACAATACGGCATCAGTGAATCAGAACCTTGTACAGTAGGTCGGTCGGTAGGTGGGCGTGTGTTGGGAACCAGGCCGTAGATAATCATTTAGCTAGTGGCAAATGGATTATATTTCTTCAGTTCTTATTGATGTTTACTCCAATTACAATTTAGTTAAAAAAAACTATTGTTTAGGTGAAATTAGGACCAAATTTCACATGCTTACCCAAACTGTTAAATTAAAAAATAATTTCTAGAGATAAATACATATACTGGGGAAGTAAAAGAATTTGCATGTGTTCTTCAATTTATCATTCGGATTACGGATGTATTGTTTTTTTACTGTCGTTTGAACTTATTATGAACTAGAATTATTTTGATTCTATTTAGGTTTGTGGGCATACATCACTATTTAAATTTGGACTAACTATACATTTTTATTATTAGACTTCGATTTTAAATTATGAACCTACATCTTTCACCTTACCATGCCAGTGGCCTTCTTATCGTCCAATACTGTACATTGGTAATGTAGCTCTCCCGTCTGGACTTACTTGCAGTAAAAAGAAGCCTTCCGTACACCCGTATGCGTACAGTAATAGTGGGTTTCACTCCTACACCCTTATACACCTAGTGATAATAGCCATCCCTCTTACCCCGTCACGTAAGGTTTTGACCCTTCTGCCATCCCTTACTCGTACGGTGGTATAGACCCACACACCCTCTCATACAGTCCCATGCATGTACAGTAGTATTTAATCAACCACCCACACATATACATACAGTGATATTCACTCTCCCACCCTCAAATACAAGTACAGTGGTTATGACCAACCCACCCAGCCATACAAGTAAAGTGGTAATGAACCAACCATCCTCACATATACTACGGTGGTACTGAACCATCCACCCATCGATACAAGCCTAGTGGTATTGCCCCACCCAGCATACCATGCACGTACAGCGGTATTGAACCACCAATATATACGTACAGTGCTATTGACCCACCCACCCTCTCATACTCGTACTGTTGTATTCACCCACTCACACACACACACACACACACACACACACACACACACACACACACACACACACACACACACACACACACACACACACACACACACACACACACACACACACACACACACACACACACACACACACACACACACACACACACACACACACACACACACACACACACACACACACACACACACACACACAAACACACACACACACACACACACACACACACGAACAGTGGTATTTAACCACACACTTAAGTATAGTGGTATTGACACACCTGCCCTCCCATGCACGTATAATGATATTGACTGACCCACCCACCCTAACACGTACAATGCTACTGACCCACCCACAAGCACTATACGTGTATGGAAGGTTGGGGGGGTCAGTACCTAAGCATAAGGAATGGTAGGTGGATCAATACTACTGTATTTGTTTTGGTGGGCTGATAGGTCAGGTGTGCATGTATTATCAATCTTGTGGCTCAATAGCAAGAATCCACAGCGTCAGACGCTCGCGTCAGCTGCTCTTATCAACAGCACTTCCGCTCTCATCACATGTCTCCTGCCTACTGCCGACATCGCCAGCAGTTCCGACTACCCTAAATCATCTCCACCTAGTGGATTATTAGATTTAGCATGGTTTCTTCTACAGTTTGATTGACCAACGTTGCCAAGATCTTTTTAATGATAATAATAAGCTAATAAAGACAAATATTATAGAGTTGTATGTTATTTAATGTTCAATGCCTATAGTATTATAAATAACGGGTTGGGAATAGAATGGTGGAACAGAACTAATGGGAACATACATACCTATTACTACCGTCGAATATTTACTTTTAAATTAATCGATATCTTAAAAAGCTTTCAGTAAAATGAAAAGAAATGTAAAATTAAACTTAGCTCTTTAATAAGAAAATATAGTTCTGTGCAGTAACAGTAGTCTTGTGAGATATAAAGAGCCGTCTGGCATAGATTTTTTTGTAAAATTAACTTAATTGTGAGTACTAGCTTTATAAATATCGTGTTGTTATATATTGGCTTAGAACCTAAATTATAAACGAATGGTAATTGTTAATGTATTATTAAAATCATATTTTAATTACACGGGAAAAAAATAGATTCGAATATGGACTTTCTGTATCCAAAATTGCCAAGCCAACGCTACTCTATACCCAGCCTTATAGTATACAAAAGATAAGAAAATCAAAGACCACTATAAATAAACAGTGGTCCTTAATATTAAAATACTATTGTATTAACGACGTAAAAGTCATAAAAGAACGATTAGTGAACAATAAAAGAAACCATATCTACGGAAAAGTATTCAACAGTTATTCCACTATATAAAAAACACGTACATAAAAGCGAATCACGCAAAATATGTTTATGCTACGTTACATTGCATCAATAAAACTAGTCTTATTATCATAAGTAAAAACATTTGGGATTTTTTTCATTTACTAGAATTGCAAACCAACAAAGGCCATATTCGTATACCTAAAAAAATCCTTATAAACATAAAATGTATAAATGTATTAATATCAATACCAAATACATTAAAATATAATTGTAGGCGTCTGTAAATAAAAATACTTGTCTGTAACAGCATTATCTTCGTTCCTACTCAAATAACAAAATCATATGTTACAGCAAGTTTATAAAGAACATTTTAGAACAAATTAGCAAGCATTTCCTCTTTCACTGACTACCCTTCTAACCGGAAACTATAAGACAAAACAACCCATATGTTTAATGATTCTACCTTATAAACATACGCCATCCACCAATCGTAATGTGTAAAAACATTATTAATTTTACGTCAAATTATAATTTCACAAGGTTAAAGAACAATAATAAACAGGCAAGGAAAACTGAATAAAATATTAACGGAATAAGGGGACGTTAACATAACTTTCCCCCCAATATGATTATGGTGGACGCTGTTTTCCAACTAATATAAGATATATAACTAACAGTCAGATAACATTATCAACAAGTAATTAATATGTCTTCTTCAAAAGTAATGCCAATGATTTATAATTATTTTATGTAACAAGGGCACGTTCCTTCTTCAATTATAATACGATTATGACATAAATTATATATAAATCTTATAAATAATTCTATAACGAGCCCTATCAACAAAATCAATATTAGAATAGATATATTAAATACAATACGTAAGTTTTTTAGTGTGAACGACGTAAAAGTCATAAAGGAACGATTAGTGAACTATAAGGTCGTCGCACACTGGATCCACTCAGTTCAGTCTGTCCAGTTCAGTCGCTTCCACCAAAAATCGAAAACCACTTATTCAAAGGTAGACTTGCACACATGATTCGTTACGTCCGTTCAGTTCAGTCCGCTCCATCGTGACAGCCACTTATCGCTTCGCGAGCAATTTTTGACGGAAGCGACGGAAAGCCCGCGCATTTGCAGAGTACAAATGGTCTAGGCCTAGACAGAAGTATTTTGAGTGAAACTGGGTGGTCCGACATATAAAAGCAGTGCTGTGTTATTGAAAGATGAGTTTTGATGATCGACTTACTTCAGCAGTACAGTTGTATCCATTGTTATGTAATAGTTCCATAACATTTTCGTAACTTATACGAAAAAATCTTTGATTATCATTTTTCAGACTTGGAAAATGCATATTATACTCTCCCTCAAAATCATGTGCGGCAAACTATGCACCGAAACTCTTAATTGTTTTACTCGATACTTGATCATCCTCTTCCGCAGCTAGTTTCCTCGTCACTACTACTGGAACTCATGACAAATCACACAAATGGAAGCCGACACAAAGAGTTTACACGCGAACAATAATAACATAATAACATTGTCTTTCGTCTACTGACCGGTTGGCGCATGAAATCTACGACAGACCTGAGCAGACTGAACTGATGCAGTGTGTGAGAAAACTGCTTTTTCTGCTAACCCGTTACTCTTAGAATGGTAAGGACTAGTATTCTCTATTTCAAAGTTCCACAATTTAGCAAATTGTTTTAATTCATAACTGCTAAAAGGAACATTATCAGCTATTACCAACTTTGGTATACCGAACCAACTGAACAACTCCTTCAGTTTGCCAATGAACTGTAGAACTTGTTTTGTTATACATTTATAAAAACTCCAGCCATCTTGAATAGTAATCCATAACAAACAAGTAGTTGTTTTCTTGGTGCTCAGCAATATGCACTAAAATGATTAAAATCAAATGGTCAAATGTAATCTTTAAGAAAGAAAGGTCAGGAATTTTGTGTGACTTTAGGGGTTCTTTAACTTTTGCGATTTGATATTTTTGACAGATATTATAACTTAATATTGGTTTTTTTTTTATATCCGATGTCATAGCTGGCCAGTAGACAAACTTGGTACTATTGATATTGTTTTGCTGATACTTAAATGTGTTTCATGTAAGTTAGATAGAATAAACTTTCTTAATGATCTAGGAATCTTCTCGTATCTTCATAAGAAAGTGCATAATTTTCAAATTATATGCCACCTCTGTATTTGAAAGTATTTAATCGCTCAATCTTCAGCCTTTGAAGGCTATTCATAGTTACATGATATTATTTTACCCAGGGTTAAGTCATTTTAAGTTTCAGTTTTTAATTCATCAAATCTTTCTTGGCTCAAATATAGCCTACTACAGATTCCTCTATACAATGTACAAATCACCAAAGTACATAGATAAACCTTTGATATCACCAAAATACTTTATTATTAGTTTTTTGAAAAGTTCTGGTAGGCATGAAAGGCCAAATAGTGCTTTTAAAAATCAAGATGTTCCAAATATTTTACTAAACGAATATACTCGTAATTTACTTGATTCTTCATCCAAACGAATAAAATCCATCTTTAATGTCTAAAACCGAGAAGTACTTTTTATAAGCTAGGTTTAGTAACAGTTCTTCAATAGTTGGCATTGTATATCTTCCTCTAATAATATATTTATTTAAGTGAGTTGTGTCAATACAAAGACGCAAAGAACCATTGGGTTTCTCTACAATTACAAGATTACTAACCCACTCTTCAGGTTCATTAACTGGTTCTGTAATATATCTTGATTCCAAAGACTTTAAATGTTTGTTCTTAATCTATTACTGACTTTAAATGTTATTCTTCTTACTGAGCTTGCTTGTGGAACAGGTTTGCTGTCTATTTTGATCTTAAAAATGTCTGGAAAACAGCCTAAACCCTCAAATACTGGTTTGATATTATAAAATATTCTGTTTATATACATTCTAAAACACTGTACATCAAATTTACCTCGTTACTACTTAAAAACCCGTTCATATAGTGCGTTTATATTTTAATACGTGGTTGATATAAATGTTTCCTATAAGTGTTATTAATTTTAGAATTTTATGTTTACAAAAAACGTTCCTATTAATTACAATAAACATTGTTTTCTTAGCTTCTAGAGGTTGTAAAATTAATTATTTGGCCTTGTTGTAATAATTGTTACATGTATAGTTACGATGCATCAATTCCATATGTGTAAGTAACCGCAGTGATTTTATACTGTTTTAAATCAATTTAAAGTTATTTTATAGGAGGTTTCATAGGCCTCTTAGTTTCTTAGAAAAGAACCTTCAAACTCAGGTTCACATAATTTCTGCGCCAACAGAAACGTCGACAGTCAGACCAGCCGGCGCGGCGGAGGTGGCACCCGTCAGGACATGTCAGCCGTATAACGTTGATTCTTTTGACGCCTCACGTTCTAGCGCCATTCTGTAACGTTGTACCTTTTGTTACATTATTTATTTTATTTATTTTAATTTAATCCACTGATTAAATTAAAATAATGATATTCAATAAATCAGAATTCTTTAATTTATTTCTTTTTTGTCCCAATTTATTGGGTGACAATTTATAACCTTTTACCTTTAAAGAGGTTGTTGCTTTTATTAAAATTGTTTATTTAATTTAATGAAAGTCATTAAATTATTGCATGATTGCTCTTGAATTGATCTCAGGGTCGATATACGGGTAATTCGGTGAGAAAACGTAGTATAATAAAACAAAATTTTACTTTACACAATTTAATTTATTCTACATTATTTAAAATCATTACGTTACTCAATTGGTATTTGCAATACAATAAAATAGGATTGAAAATTATATTATTTAAAACTAGATATTTTCTTTTAAGTCAAATGAGTCATTTAAGTTTGATTTACAAAATCATTGTTAACTTTTTTCTAATCAATAATTTATTCTAACAACTTATCTGAGTAATCACTATGGATGATGATGGAGTCCATCTCGTGTCCTATCGTATACTCAACGAAACGGAAATTCAAAATGATATCATCTTTAATTTATAGCCACAACTTTTAGTTAGTACATTTAAAACGCACAAGTGTTTTTACCACATTTTCCCGGAAACATAGCCCGATGCCGGTGATGTCTGTGGAAGACGATCCTCGTCGATCTCCAACTATTTGCAAACTGGGGCGAGGAACGTTCTTCAACCGTTGAAGTCGGATTCCCGCCTTTTTCTTTTTGGTACGCGACTATGACCCTTCTGGGTATGTCACGATGTAGCGGTTTTGACAGCTGCTGCGGCCTACGGGCAAATTTGGAACTATATGTTCCGTTCTGATTGGTTCGTTTCGTAACTCGTCATCCGTGTAATTCTACTGCGCATCACACTTGTGACCTGGAGGGGATTTAATGGAAAATAACTAACCGACGTGATGTAGCTTGTCCCTCAAATATGCTTACATGTTTACGATTGTAATTCTCGGAACCGGCCCACCCATCCTGCTTTGAACAAAGGGTTTGTTTACAGTGATTTATTGCTGGAGCCTCTCGTCTGTCCCACAGTTATTTTCCACACGACAATTCTCTAATATGATTTAAAACTCCTCCATCTAATTTGATTAAATATATTTCTTTTCTTTTATATAGTAATTTATTATTTATTAATTAATTTGCCTATCAATTTGGTGGACCCGTTACAGTACCCCCCGATTTTTTGCGATGTGTGAGTAACGCGAGTCAAAAAATCTTGATCTTAAACACGATTCGCCAAATTGTCGTTTGTTTCTCAGATAAGTTTCATTTTACAATATTTATTATATTTAGTAAATTAAGTCTATTAACTATTCTATAATTCAATATCAGATTACATATTCTATGACACTACATCATTATCTCCTTATCAACATTTAAGAATCCATGTTTATCAAAATGAGTCCATTAAATCATTAATACAAATCAATCAATTACAATTCAGTAAATCATAAAATTATCAATTACAGATTAGTTACCTGTGATTTAGAAATTCAAAAAATTCATTACATCCTACACAGTTATCAATAAAAATCAATAATTCAAAAGTTACATTTATCAAACAATAATCCAGTAAATCAAAATTGTTAACTAACAATTCTATAATTTATAAATCAAAAGTTTAACAACTCATTTCATCGTACATAATTGTTCATAAAAAGTTAATACATTTTTAATTATTACAAGTTGTCAGTCAAAAATCCATCAGTCTTGGATTAAAAATTATCAAACAAAATTATACATTACATACTGAAATTCATACAACAACAATTAATACATCCTTAAGTTATGTACAAGTATTTATCAAAATTAATTAATCATTAAATTATGATTTCCTTTTAGTTAGTAAATGATTAGTTTCCACTGGCAAATTATTTCATTTACCAGTACAAATTCAAAAATTATAAATCTAAGATCAATACATCATCAGAAATTATACAAGTTCTTATTTGAAATCAATGACTCATTCCACAATATGAAATCACTCATCAAAATACACAAGTCATATATCAAAATCAACAAAATATAAGTCATCAATTACTAGGTTACACTTCAAAATTAATTAATTATCAACTTACTTCCAGTTATTATATTTCACATCATCATTAAAATCACATGGCTATTCATTACAGTAACATGTTATATAGTTCATTAATTTATAAATGAATCATCATTTATTTATTTTAAGTATTTCATTAACATCCTATATTAATTTGTCAATCATTTTTAAGTACCCTGTCATATATTTCAAATATATTCTCAACTCTTTTAACCATTTTTAAATTCTTAACTTCGACATCAATCCTTTAATCCGTCTTTAAATGCAAATATCTATTATCAAACCATTAAACCATCTTTCAGACACTTAATCCCGTTATCAACCCTTTAAACTATCTTTGAACTCTAAAATCATGTTTCATCCCATTAACCATCTTTAATTACTGATATCCTATTTCACCCCTTTGTCCGTCTTTAAATACAAGTATCCGTTATCACTCCTTAAACCCTTCTTTTAATTCTGTAACCTGTTATCAATCCATTTCCCATTTTTAAGTTCCTTTATCTTTTTTCATTCCATTAACCCTTCTTTCATTGCTAAAATCCTGTTTCATTCCATTAACCATCTTTAATTACTGATATCCTATTTCACCCCTTTGTCCGTCTTTAAATACAAGTATCCGTTATCACTCCTTAAACCCTTCTTTTAATACAGTAACCTAATTTCAATCCATTGCCCTTTTTTAATTTCTGTATCCTATCTCGTCCCATTAAACCTTCTTTAAATACAAGTATCCGTTATCAATCCTAAATCCATCTTTAAGTTCCTATATCTTTTTTCAATCTTTTATCTTTCTTTAATTTCTTGAATAAATTCTTAATCACTACACAGTCCACAACATTCTCAAATAAATCATTACCTCTAAAACAAATCTTTACATTATCAAGTCAGCCATTAATCACAAACAATTTTCCAAACATTTTCAATCATCAACATGTCATTAATCCCTAGTTAAATCTTAGCATTTATCATTAATCAATAAACTAAAGATCCCTTAAAACTTTTTTACATATTATTTATCATTTAACAAATGATTAATTCTTAAAGTTGTACATCATTAATTACCAACTTGTTTACATAATAAGTCATCAGATTATACTTATTATTTATTTGGAATGAAATTCATCAGTCCTTAATCAAAGTTATCAAACAAAACGATACCTTTATCAGAAATACATAGTACACATATCATCAAATTATATACAAGTATTGATTAACAACAATAAGTTATCAATTCCTATTTTAATACAAGAGCAATTTGTATTATCATTATTAATAAACAACAGATACATTACATATTTCTTTGTCATTGATGCAAGTTATTATTATTATTTATTTCTTTATACTTTATTATAAAATTATTGTAATTTTTTCTATTAATTAAAGTATTATTTGAATTAATATTTATTCCTACACATTTGTTGATGCATATTAGAAAATTATTTTTGAATACAATTGTCATTCTTTCATTATCAAAGATTCATTATTTATGAATTATTTATACTTTTGTTTTGTTATTTACTTGTTATATATTATCTATTCATTACTATTATCTTTTCATACACATTTATATCATATTTTGTTTTTATTTATTAGTTTGAAACATATTGCCAAATTGTTGCTACGCCAGTGGGTCTGATGTCACTGCACGTACTTTGGGATAGTTCATTTACAACACCATAGTGTTCAAGTATGGGTCAGGGTTCTGGAACATTGTAAGTGTTCTAGTAGAATATTGGTTTTCTTCAGAAGTTATTGCTTATTATGACAAAAGCTTAAAAACATTCACTCACTTTTATAAAACTGGAAACGGTCCATATGAAAAGTTTTACACTGGTTCGCACTCGTATTCATTCCAAGTTTCAAATGTTTGAATATTACAATTAAATTCAGTGAATATCTGATTCACAAGTCTATGGGTCTCGAGAGACTATAAACAGCAGAACAAAGATTGTCTTATGTCACCAACTGGTTGATATACAAGTTGTTGTACTCGAACATGTGCAGTAGTCCTGGAGTGTGGGAGTTTTGTAGAGCCGTGTCACTGGGATGAGTCACTACCACCTGGTGTGTTCCTGGACTGATAACTCCACCGTGTCACGGGTCTCTGCATGGTACGCCGTTGTCCTCCGACTCCCCTCTGCTACACCACTGGTACTCATGTCCATTCGTGTCCATGTTTCACAAAATGTTCTAATTGTCACTGGTTCTAGTTCACAATCATTTTACCTGATTGTCATTTCACTTTGGTTACCTTTTGTATTAAATAATACATATAACTCAAGTCACTCACAGGCTGTTAATTATAGAAATAGCCTGTTTTTAATTGCATCAGCAATTAATTGAAGTAAAAAATTATTTACAAACATTTAAACATACTCATGTTCAATCATTTTTCATATTATCTATTGTTGTTTGTGTATACACACATATTACTTGTATACAAAACTTTAATTATTCATACATTTACTAATGTTGCTTTGACATATTTCAAGTTGGTATATGCAATGTTAGTTATCATTATTAAGTTTGAAAATTTTCCAATAACTCATTATTGGTTGTTCATTATTGATATAAAATTAATTACTCATATTTACTATTATTTTTGACTCATGTTAAACTTTTTTAAATTCCATCATTTATTATTTGCGTTAATGACAAAATAAAATTTGTTTGCAATATATTATAATCAAACATTGTCATTACATTATAATCATATTAAATTGTGATTTCTATCACTCATTGTCTACACCAATGTTAGTACAACAGTTTACCAACAAATTTATAATAACACATCTACAATGTTTCAATCTATTTTTACAATATTATATTTCAAAATTATTAATCTATTGGTGTCTATAACATGACTTAGGTAAATGGGTTTGCCATGCTACAGATCACTGTAAGCTTTTAGTTTTTAGACGCTATTGTCAAGGTTAACCAACACCTGAAACTGATATACTGTGCCATTGTGTGATTAATAGAGTACTTGGCGTTAAAGAATTTAGAATTTGGAAAGTGACTAGTTGTAATTAAAATTGAATCGTGCTGCTATTAATCACTGGCTGTTCTCCCTTCATGAAATTCTTTAAATGATTGAAAATCATTTAAGTTTATCAAAATACATACAGTACATATTATTGAGTCATAATCAGAATTATCACACACAATTTATGACAATCATGTGTCATATTGATCTCTTCTACATTATTTCATTTTAAATCAATTATTACATTCATTATCAGAATTATATTCATCTGATTTCTTTCAATATAAGAACATACAAGTTATTATAATAAAATATTTTTCAAAATCTCCCTCAATCATATTAGTTAAACACATCCTTGAATCATTATTGTTATATTCATTAAGTCATATCAATGTGAGTACAAACAAATTACAATAACACAGTATTGTAAAGAAATTCTCCTTTCATTATTTCAACAGAGTATACACAATGTGTGTATTTGGATTATATTCAATGTCAACATACAAGAGTTATAAAAACAGAGTATTACATTATACTTTATTTACTTCATCATGATTTAACATTTCTTTGAGTCATATCATATTATTATTTAAATCATTTTTTAGCATGAACATTGACAAGTTATTAGAACATTGTTTAGTATTAACCAGTTATCCTACAAAGTTTTACAAGATAGGCCTATCTCACCTATTTCATTTTATGTGAACCTAGTCATTGCATTATTATTTGGTTCATATTTTATTTATGTATACATGGGTTATGTCAACAATATATTTTAGTAAATTTCCATACTTCTTTCTAGTTTTACTCATTTATCAGGTTATTATTTCAAATATTCAATATAAACATTCATGGGTTATAAAACGAGCTACTATAAAACATCTCCTCAAACTATCTTATTCTCACCTAAAAATCATTTTATTATTAGTGTTATATTCATTTAACACATATTATCATCAAAGTTTCATTTAAATCATTTAATATTTTTCATATTCAATAACAACTCTCTGGTTATTATTATTTTCACAAATTTTTAATTAGGCCTACCATATATTTATTATTATGGCATCTCTGAATATTCTTTCTTTTAATAGTTACTTTTACTATTAATCATATTTATTTATCATCTTAGTTTAACATTAAAGTCACATTATTTCAATGTTATATTTAAATCTCTTATTCAATCATAAATTCACCTTCCTGTCAATATTATAATTCTTCAACTAGGCCTATTATTTGTTTATTATTAAATGACCTATTTAAACATTCTTCTATTTAAATATCATCTCTACATTTTCTTTATTTATTTTCATACAACCCCCCTATCATTAAAGTTATATTGTTTCAATTACTATTTATTTATTGCTTCAACATTTTTTAGACATATTTTATTGAACAGCTAAGTTTTATAGTTTAGTTTGCAATGTCTATGAGATTATCCGAGAACACTGGTTTAACTTTTTTCTTTTTATACTTAAAGTTTGAGAAGCATGAGATATTATAGTATCTCATCACATAGTTTACAAAGTCTTCCATGTTTACATCAAAGTTTTCACCCCCCATCATATTATTTTCAACTTCTCTCTGTTTGTTTAGGCCCCAATATTTATTTATAATCTCCATCTCAAACTTGAAGAACTCATTTAGCTCCTCAATCCTACTTCTGATCATTTTTAGTTTTTTATTTTCTTGACATTTGAAGTCATCTACTAAACTTTCAAAATTGAAGTTACCAAGTGCTAGGGTTTTGTTTATTTGTTCCACTTTATTATCTAACACTGAGTTTAGATACCCTATCTGGTTTTCTATTTCATTATTTATTTTAGGCCTACTGATTTGGTTACTTAGTTCATAGCCTATCTCATTTAGTGTTGCATTTGCTTTTGAGTGTTCATTTAGTTCATACTCAACAAAGTCTACATTTACTCTTTTAGTTTCATTGACAAAGTTGTCTTTACTACTCCCTATCCTATCATCAACTTCTTTTATGTGTTTATTTATTTTCACATTAGATTCATTATCCAGACCTACTACATCATTATTTACTTCTTTTATATCAGCACTTTTTTCATCTAACCTTACATTTATTTCATCAAGTTTAGAGTTTATTTTATTGGTTATGTTTATCAGCAAATCTAAACTCACATTAGTTTCCTCATTATTTAAGTTCATTTTATTATTATTCATTGCTTTCATCTTGCTACCTGATCCTCCTAACTTAACCTCAATCTGCTCCAGTTTGGTATTTATGTCATTATTTACTCCTAGCAGCAACTCTATTTTATTGGACAATAGGCTGTCCTTATCATTATTTACTTTGATAGGTTCTTGCCTATCTTTGTTCTCTACTTCATTCACAACATTAACCTCCTTTATCTCACTAATTTTATTAACATCTACTGTTACTTCTTCTGTCTGTTGATCTAGCTTGCTTTCAAACTGATTTACATCTCTCCTAAACTCATCTTTTATTTCATTAATTTTAGTTTCTAGGTTAATATTTATTTCATTAATTTTAACCTCATTTTGGTCCAGTCTGTTGCTAATTTCATCAAATTTAGTTTCTAGTTTAGCCTCTACTGCATCTAGTCTCTTATTATTTTCCTCTAATTTAGCATTAGTTTCCTTATTTATTTTTACTAAATTATCATATTTAGTGTTCATTTTGTTCAGTTGAGTTTCTAGATTATCATGTCTGGTGTTTATTTTTATTAACATGTCCATAATGCTAGACAAAGTATCTTCCCTGTCTATTCCTAGATCATGGTTTTCAGTTTTTTTATTTTTATTCAAATTTGATTCCCTAATTACGCTCAGGGAGGTATCAGAGTCCTCGGAGTCAAACTCCGAGTTTTGGATTCCATCAACATTAGCCATTATTTTGCAAATTTTAATCAAGTACAAAGTATAAAGTTATTATATTTCTTTTTCTTAAATTTTGAGTTTAAATCAGATAGGCCTATATTAAAATATTTTTAATTCATTATTCTTATCATATCGCCTAGCCTATAACACTTTTCACTTATTCAACTTTAAATATTTTTTAAATAGGTTAAAATTTATTACTTATTATACTACGTCGCCCCACGTTGGGCGCCATTCTATAACGTTGATTCTTTTGACGCCTCACGTTCTAGCGCCATTCTGTAACGTTGTACCTTTTGTTACATTATTTATTTTATTTATTTTAATTTAATCCACTGATTAAATTAAAATAATGATATTCAATAAATCAGAATTCTTTAATTTATTTCTTTTTTGTCCCAATTTATTGGGTGACAATTTATAACCTTTTACCTTTAAAGAGGTTGTTGCTTTTATTAAAATTGTTTATTTAATTTAATGAAAGTCATTAAATTATTGCATGATTGCTCTTGAATTGATCTCAGGGTCGATATACGGGTAATTCGGTGAGAAAACGTAGTATAATAAAACAAAATTTTACTTTACACAATTTAATTTATTCTACATTATTTAAAATCATTACGTTACTCAATTGGTATTTGCAATACAATAAAATAGGATTGAAAATTATATTATTTAAAACTAGATATTTTCTTTTAAGTCAAATGAGTCATTTAAGTTTGATTTACAAAATCATTGTTAACTTTTTTCTAATCAATAATTTATTCTAACAACTTATCTGAGTAATCACTATGGATGATGATGGAGTCCATCTCGTGTCCTATCGTATACTCAACGAAACGGAAATTCAAAATGATATCATCTTTAATTTATAGCCACAACTTTTAGTTAGTACATTTAAAACGCACAAGTGTTTTTACCACATTTTCCCGGAAACATAGCCCGATGCCGGTGATGTCTGTGGAAGACGATCCTCGTCGATCTCCAACTATTTGCAAACTGGGGCGAGGAACGTTCTTCAACCGTTGAAGTCGGATTCCCGCCTTTTTCTTTTTGGTACGCGACTATGACCCTTCTGGGTATGTCACGATGTAGCGGTTTTGACAGCTGCTGCGGCCTACGGGCAAATTTGGAACTATATGTTCCGTTCTGATTGGTTCGTTTCGTAACTCGTCATCCGTGTAATTCTACTGCGCATCACACTTGTGACCTGGAGGGGATTTAATGGAAATTAACTAACCGACGTGATGTAGCTTGTCCCTCAAATATGCTTACATGTTTACGATTGCAATTCTCGGAACCGGCCCACCCATCCTGCTTTGAACAAAGGGTTTGTTTACAGTGATTTATTGCTGGAGCCTCTCGTCTGTCCCACAGTTATTTTCCACACGACAATTCTCTAATATGATTTAAAACTCCTCCATCTAATTTGATTAAATATATTTCTTTTCTTTTATATAGTAATTTATTATTTATTAATTAATTTGCCTATCAATTTGGTGGACCCGTTACAGCCGCCCCCTGAGGCGTGCCGCCTCTAGGTACTGGCCTAGTGTGCCTAGTGGGAAATCCATCACTGGTTATGTTAGGTTTGTTGAGTTATGTTACGTTAAACCTAATTTAACCAACATAACCAAACCTAACTTTAAAACCCCTAACCAACTTAAAAAAACCCAACATAACATAGCCAAAAATAACGCAACCTACACAAACCTAACATAACCTAACTTATCAATACCCAACCTGGTCCTATCTTAACACAACGTAACATTAATGAAATCGGCACATTCCGGTGCTTAGTAATGGTTCGATTGCAAAGACCTTGTCATATTCGTAATCAGGGGAAACTTCCGCACGATTTCAGTACCCATATCGCTATACTTATGGAAATATACATTTTCCATTTTTCTTTAGTCTCGTATTTTTTCCGGCTTTTTCACTAAAAAAATATCATAGTCTTGTTTCTTAGCTACTACGAAAAAACTTGTCAGCAAAACATTCTACAAGACCTTTGTTCTATAAAATTACCTTAATTCATTTGTTATGTACATTTATTGCATTGTGAAGCACAATACTCAGCTGCTTCGCAAGGTTTAGTCCCGTATTAGACCAGATACAAGTCATATGTCTTCAGAACGTGTGCATTAGTACGCAAGTTGGCCCTGATAATAAAAGACAGAAGTCAGAAAACATTGCACCACCGTACAGACATTACATTTCTTCTGAATTGAATTAACTACACATTTATGTTAATCACATACTTCATACTGATGTATGAAGCAATTATTCTATAATTGCTAGAAGTTTCAAATTTGTGTGTGTCTATATAAAATGGGCAATCTTTAAATTAATATAATATTGACAATTTATCACAGCATATATAATTTCTCTCACAAGCATTACTGTCATATATAATTCTGTTTCTGTAAAAATTTCTGAAATTAAATGTTTGTTAAATACGGTACTTAATGTTTTTAGATTATGTCGAATATAAAAGTAATATTTGAGTGAAATAGAAACATTAAATGTTGTATGCGTGGCCCATACTTAAACATGAACAAAATATTACTAAAAGTTTATTTTTTTCAAACCTAGTTCATACAAAAAAATAGCAAACACCAATTGCTGTATCATTTTAATTGTCCGCAGGGTAATGTACTTCATTATACTGTTGTAGTAATGTGCATTTGTTAAACAGTACACTTCATACTTGGATGTTTAATTTTATATAGTAGTTAATATTGAATTTGGCTCTATTTTCAACATTATTGGTAGCGACGTCATGTCCCTACTCTTTTTCCTCAAAACTAGATATGTACACTTAATTAAGATAAATTAAAATCTTTGTTTGGTAGTCATGTTGTTTCAAATGATATAAATAATAATCTTTTTCAAAATATCTATATTTTTTATGATGGATGATAAAATTGAGTAGATCTGGTAGCTAATAGTGATCAATTTGAGTAGGCTATTTAATTTGAGTAGCCACCCATGATTAATTTTAGTAGCTACTCATGTTAAATTACTGAAGTAACTCAACTTATCTACATGGGCTGTTTACCACTACATGTACACTGGGTTGAGACATGTGATCAATTTTTATTTTTCACTAATACGCTTTGAGGATGAAGTTGCGTAACCAACCGTGAACAACTTAGGTAGCCCATTTGGGATCAGTACCAGTGCCCACTGGTCAAATTATACACTCTTTGATCAACTTGTGTAGCCACCCGAGATCAACATGGGTGGCCACTGATAATTTTAGGTAGACAATCCGTTGTTAACTTGACAAGCAGTTACACTACTTTAGAAGCGCATCCACTCAAGTATTCGTAAGTACTCCCATCTACCCTGGAAATCGTTGTATCGTGGTAATCCAAAACCGCGATAGTCCAAACCCGCGGTAGTCCGAACAGCCGATAGGTGAGGAGTTTCCCCCTCCCGGTCATTCGCAACAGCTGTTTTCGTTACATGTCGAGACTTGTAAGTTTTGGAAACGACTAGTGTCATTACAGTTAATACAGTTGTTCTAATACTGTACTGTTCGTGGCTTTACATCACTCATCAAAATGTCAACTAAGCGTAAACACGCAATGTTAATTCAGCGATTTTATGCAATAATCAGCATTTTTAATCAACCCTTGATAATCCGAACGATTTTATAATCCGAACAGTGCTTGCAAACAAATATTCGTATTACCGCGACCGTACTGTCCTTCATAATTGCAGGTATTAATGCAGAAAATGTTTAGATAGTAACCGTACATGTTTGGCTTGTCAATTTTCGTGTTTCTTTGGTATGGTTTGTAGACAATTCAGTTGTCATGTGTCAATTATAATATTGATTAGTAGAATAATCAACTGTCCATTTGTTTATTAAATGGATTAGTAGTCTCGTCAAATGTTGGGTGTCTATATCCTGGGTTCGTATGTCCGTTAAGCTTCACGTATAAATAGCATAGATTAGCGGGCTCACCAAGATTTAGGGTTGATTAGTTGGGTTTTAAAGTCCATATTGTCCATAAGGTGGGTTAGAACACTAGTCAAGTATCTTATGTATGGGGTGGGTTAGTGGCCTCATTGAATATCGAGTGTGTATGGCATGAGTTAGTAAGATTGTCAGATATTATGAGTATGAGATGAATTAGTGGATATATCAAATGTCATGTCTATAGGCTGGGCAGAGGGGTTGTTAAATTCCATGCAAATATGGAAAGGAATCGTCGGCTTGCCCATATTTCATGGGTAAAATGGATGGTTTTAGTCACCCTCGTCAAGTTTGATTCCAACGAAACGGCTACAACAAAATAAGCTAAAGGAAGTATTTTATTAGGCTACATGACCACCGGATTGATCAAATACATTTAGGACATTATAATGTGGATTCTCTACAGTAACAAGTTTCATTACGGTAATTTGTCCTAAAGTTATTCTATTAAAATGCAATGAGAATACCTATACGGGAGTGCAGGCGTTGTCAGGGTGAGCGGAGTCAGGATCACATCAACTTGTACAGCAATTAATTGTGAACGAACCATTGACTCATGAAAATGTTTTATATAAAAGATTTCATTTTACATAATATCTATAATTTGTCTATTTTCCTGATCAAAGAATAACAATTAGTTTGAATTGCCTGATTGATCTCTCTCCATATAAACTCATACCTATCCTACTGTCTCTTCGTTCTTTCTCTAGTACCACTGTATGTGTATGTGTAAGTAGGTGGGTCAGTACCATTGTACGTGTATGGGTGAGCGGGTGGGTCAGTACCACTGTACCATGAAGAATTTTAAATAAGTTGTCTTGTAACACATTCTTAATACCACAATTTCATAATATATAAGTATTTTGAAACATTTGACTTTACGCATTGTAAGACATTACAAATAAATGCAAATTTTTAACAGTTAAACATTTCAGCCTAAGGCCGCTGCCACACTATCCGGTTTGGTGGCATGCGGCTGAGAGGGACGCAGTTTCGCATTGTCTCTTCAAGTTGTGATCGATTTTACCATTTTTTTGACAGAGACGTATCGTCCGCAAATAAACACACCCTACTTCCTTCGTCGGATATTTTCAATGGTAAATTATTAATATATAAAATAAATAATACAGGCCCAAGCACCGACCCTTGAGGAACCCCTTTAAGAACGGGAACAGAAGAAGATTCAGCCCATTTGATATAGTTATTATTGTTCACAAACGGAATTTTTACTGACTGAACTCTTCCCCGAAGACATTTGTTAATCCAAAATTGGGAAATTCCTCTTATTCCAAGCCTGTTGATTTTGGCCAACAATAAGGTCATGATCCACCATGATTGATTCGGCTTGATTTAAGTCGAAAAAGCGTCCAATGACTGGTGTTCCTGTATCTAGCGCTTTGGAAATAGACGAAACTAAGAAGTTTACAGCGTCTGCTATCGATTTGCCTTTAGTAAAGCCAAACTGACTACTTGATAAGATGTAATTTTTTCCAATAAAAGACAACAATCTAGACAAGAACACTCTCCAAGACTTTTGGCAATGTTGAGACAAGGGCGATTGGCCTGTATTTACTGCAATCTTCCCTGTTTCCTTTTTTTATGTAGTGATATAATTATTGAATGTTTAAGAGAATCTGGAAATTTTCTTGTTTCAAATGACAAGTTAATGAGAAATGTAAGTGGCTTTGATATAAGTTCATTGACCTGTCTCAACACGTATGAAGAGATTTAATCTGACCCCCAGGAATGTTTAGATTTCAGAGCCAAGATCTCTATTTCCACCTCTTCATTTGTCCCTTCGAAAAGGAACATGGAAGATGTAATTGGTGGAGGGTCAAATTTCAAGTTATTAGATGGATGAACACTTATTTGATCCTGATTTTGATCAGAGTCGAGACGACCTATTGAAGAGAAAACCCAGTTAAAATTGTCAGCTACTTCATAAGGGTCACTTATTATTTCACTCGTGCCATCTTCTCTAATTAGGCTGATTTGAGGTGGACTAAGAGATTTTTTTGAGTTAGAAAATTTACAACTATTGACTATCCTCCAAATACATTTATTTTGTTAGATGATAGGTGAATCTTACTGAGCGCAGCCTTTTTGATTTACATTTGCGCACACTCTTTTTATAAAGGTGTCTCAATCTCCTATACTGATCTCTTTGAGGATGGTTAAAGTCAAGATCTTTTGTGTCTAAATAAAGTTCCAAAACTTCCTCTCTCAGTGCCCAAGTCCCTGCATCAAGCTGAACTTTACTGCTGTGTTTTTTGTTGACAATGTTTTTTTGTTTTTAATGGAAAGGAAATGTCAAACAAGTGTTTTAAACTGTCAAGAAATTCTTTGAACCCAGAATCAATGTCCTGAGCCAAAAAAACAGAGTGCCATGATTCGCTTTTCAAAAGGGTTTTAAAAATTTGAATATTTTCATTAGTGAATGCTCTACAAACCTTAAATCTTGGAACATTTAATGTATCTGGTAAAGAGAAAGTGAGAATAGCTTCCTGAGCATGATGGTCAAATAATGCAGCTACAACAACTTGACTATGTATTTGAGATTCATGGATGTTCGTGAATATGTTATCTATTGAGGACTTGGAGCCTTTAAATGCTCTAGTATAGTCTGAGATTGTATATCTAAAACCATACGTTGACAATGTATGTATTAAATACCGACTTGCGAGCCCATCGCTCAAAACATCAATATTGAAGTCGCCAATACCTTACAACTGTAGGCATGGCTCCAACCAGTGAAGACATTGCGTTAAACTCTCAATAAATTGTTTGTATCCATTACCAGGGATTCTGTAGATTGCAACAAGTAGAAGTTTTTTGAAATTTGAAAGATTCAACCTTGCAGCAGCTATATGACAGTAGCTTTCTGAACAGAACTGGGAAACATCTAATTGCTCAAACTCGATGTCTACTTTAGCTAGAATGCAAATCCCCCCTCCATTCTCCTTAGATCTCGGCAATATGCCGAAAAACGTGATTATCCAGGTAGAGAGAAACAATCATATTGTTCTTGTTTAAGATTATGTTCTTAAAGACACAATATATCAGGACTTTCACATTGAAGGTGCACTTCCAGTAGGTTTTTGTTGGATCTGATACCACATATGTTTTGATGGGAGATTCTGAGAGGAGGACATTGAGGTTTTGGATTAATATAAATTAGGTATTTAGTGCTCTGGGCCTGCTGAGTCCTAAAAAATGGGTGTTAGACAGGGACTTCGACCAGGCCTTACCTCCCTCCAGATCACCAACCACAGTAGCTGCAGAGGCCGGACTATCAATTGTGATCTATTGGAGCCACAATGCTAAGTATTTGAATTGAAACTGTCATTATTTTTATAAATAGAGTTATATATAATTCTAGCACAGAATTTTTTTAATAACTCCATTTTAGTTTTTTTTAGTACAAGTATTTTGGCTACATGTTGTTTAGATTTTGAGTTATGAGACATGACTGCATCTACAATCGACATAAATTTTACTCTTCCAGTTGAGATGCAGGCCATACCTCATAAAATCGTGTCGGGGGATTTGGTGAAGAGATACAAAATTTGCATGATCATATTGCTCAATGATTTTAATAAAGTTGCTGTTAACTACTAAAACAGTAATGTTTAGGTCGGGGATATCATACCTCTTTGGTATACCCAGGACCACAACGTTCGTCATTTTTGAAGATTCGAGGAAATCAGTCAAAGAGGCCCTCATATCACCACAGCGCTGTGGAATATTATTTGTTCCAGCCCGGAGAACAAGACAGTCATTTTTGGTCAGCGGTTTCCGAATATGAGAGCTGTCCTCCTCTAGTACAGTTTCAAATGTCTTTCCAGGCTAACAATACAGATTACATTTGAGGGGCCTTGCACTTTCTTCCGTATAAGAGGGTATAGATTACGTCCATGAGAGTCACTGACCATCATAATGCTTAATAACTTATTTTCCTTACATGGAAGATGATTTTTTAACTTAGTTAAATTAGGGGACAGCACCCCATCAGAACGTGGGAAAATTCTAGTTGTTTTTACTTTACATGGAGCAGTATTCTTCTTGGGACACAAAGGACAGGCCCATCAATGACGTATTCACTTGTTTTGTTACAAACTTGGCTCCTCAACGCGCAAAGCAGAAAATTTATTTGAAATAATTACAGTGTCTGAATGTGTTGTTCCCTGTCTGGAACTATTCCCTCTCCTAACCACCCTCCACTCGTCAGCACTGCTTTTTACTAAAGTGAGTGGAGGAATCACCTCACGGTGAACGCTCAGGCTGGCTAGGAACCACAAACAGCTTATGTTGAACCAAGGATCTGGTCCTTTAGTAACTCGTTTTTTAATCATTAGAGCGTGATAATCAAAAATATTGATTAAAAAAAACTTGAATTTATCCACCATTTAATGTTGTTAGATGAAAAAATCTAATTCTAGGGCAGCACTGCCGCATCCGACATCAAAGCTTGATGGTATATTAAACCGTAGCTACGATATTGAATGAATTTAGGCCTATGCTTTGTTGGGCGGCGAAGTTTATAAACTAGGGTCGGGTCAGTGACAGCCATGATATCAAGTCAAGTGTCAGCAGTGGCAGTGTGATGAGTGGCGTACAGTTGTAATATTGTCATGTTACATGAGTGCAACATAGTTGACAAGTAAGTTTGATCATAAGTAACAGGTCCTAGTAAGTCAGAGTTCAGGTCCCCCATCACTTAGACATGACTGTAGCGAGCCATGTGGACTTGAAGGGATTCCTCAAGTTCAGAAAGATAAAGAAAATTTGGAGCTCTGTAGCATACACTAGCAAGGATATGCGTTCCATTAACGCTGATATCTAAGAACATATATTCAGGCCTTCCTTCTCTAGAAGTGTCGGGGAAGGGGTCAGAGTTCAAGTGCGACAACAAGGTACCTACAATAGCCAGTGGTCACGGCGACCCAGGCACACACACAGAAATACTTAGATTAACATTGTTACAAATTATTTACAACTGGCGACTAAAAAAGAAAAATTAAATAAACAAAACAAATATTATTATTAAATCTTATTGGTGGTGACAAAAAGCCTCACTAATTGATTAAAATAAAAATTAACAAAACTAATCTTTAAATTTCAATTTAAACTATGCACAGTGTCCTTGTTATTAGCTTCATGTTGAACAGAATAGTAAGTAATGGTTACCATTTTTAATCCTAACACTACATCAATTAAAATGTACAATATAATAAAATAACTTTACAAAGAGAAAGTTTAGGCTAATGAATGCCCCCACTAATTAGTATTAATGTTAATAAAATGCCCCAAATCATGCCACAGTTTTTCCCAAAGATAATGGTTTTTAAATTAAACAGTAACAATAGGCTACTTAAAAGTTAATGGTATAGTATTAGTAGGTATAATTATAAAATAGCTGACTAATAATTTCCTAGTAAAATTTTAATATGAATACAAATAAACTAGTTCAATTAAAGAAAAAAAATATAAAATGGAAGTTTTATGAATTTACGAATTATGACAATGTGTTAATGTAAAAGGAAATATATTTTTATAATAGTTTTATACTAAATAGCAGTATAAGGGCCTTCCTGTACGTAACAAATGGTTTTTTGTTTCTACAAGTGCAATTTTAGCATTTTATTATACATGCTATCTAATCATTTAAAGCAATTAATCAATAAAAAACTCTATAAATAAATAAAAAGTAAGCCAAACATAGTAATAACTATAAATAAATAAATAAACAATAAAATAAAACAAAGCTTTCCCTATCTGTAAATAAATAAAAATCTTATCGAGTGCTTTATTTAAAATTATAATCAAATTAAATCACCGTATTCAAATTGCGAAAAATTAACAAACTCACAGATTAAATATTCATAATCACAAATAATTAGAAACAAAAACAAACGAAAAAATTCCTTACTATCAAACAGTATAGTCCTCAAGCCTCAGGTAAGTCCTCCAGTCGAGTTGCGGGTCCGCTTGGCCGTCGCTGTCGACCCACATCACTCGGCCGTCCGTGGTCCAGGCGTTCCGTCCTCCGTGTATTGATTGTAGCTGCCCTTCTGAGAACCTCAACCTTCGCCGCCGTGAGGTCCTCTCTGATGACTATTCCAGTCCTTCTCAGCTTCTTCTTCTCTGCAAATACACGGCGCCGATCACGGTAGCTCACAAACCTCAGGATGATGGGCCGGTGTACAGGGGTTCCATACTGTTTGGTCTGGGCCCGATGCGGTGCGAACGGCAGATGGTGGTCCCTAGAAGATCAACACCGAACTTCTCCCTGCAGAGATCCATGACCAACTTGTCGGTACCTTCACCTTGTATCTCAGGTAAGCCAAACACCCTGACGTTATTCCGTTGCTCATATTGTTGTAAATCGTCTGTCCTGCCGCTTCAACAACTCTGTTAACTCAGTTACTTGCAACTTCAGCTTATCAACCTCCATCCTCAACGGTTTAATTGATGAGTTAACTCAGTCCTGGACTGCTACTTTAATTTGTTCTGAAAGTTTTGTCACCAGCGCTTCAACATAATTTTCACCTAAAATGAACTTTTTCACGCATTCTTCAATACAGTATATTTAACAATGACCTTGTCTTCAGCTGGAGCCATAGCAGCGGTTTGTTTACCTGTCTTATCGACTGGGTCAGAGTCCACAGATAACGAGCGCCTGGTCTTCTTCTTGTCAGCTCTCTTGCCTCTTGTACGATTAGCTGTTGGCGAACTGAACATGAAAACTTCTAGCTAAAACAGTGATTTTACACACTACGAAAAAGCAAATAAACAGGAATCTTCACGCACTAATTATGTGGTTTTTTCAAAAATGCACTCAGTAAATTTAAAGTTAGTACTTATAAAAAAAACCACAAAATCAGACGTTTAAAAGGTGGAGCTAATAAAACAAGTGCACTAACTCTGAAGTCGTATCTCCTCTGACTAGTATGGTGGGTGTGTATATTATTGTAATACTACACGCATATTATATTAAATTATAATTAACAGTAAGTTTATATTATTAGTTTCAATTTACCTGACCAATTTTTTCTTCATTATTGTAACAAACTCCTATAACACAATACTAAATAAACAATTGGTCAGGTACATTATGGAATTATGACGGCATTGTCTCATAATGTAATATCTAATTGTGTCCTTTGGCTGATGTATTAATTTATTTTACAAAATACAGGAATGTAATCTGGAAAGTAATAATCAGAAATATTATCACATTTTCAGATTGGAAAAGTTTATTTATTATAGTTTTCATTATTCATTCATTATTTAAATCTAAAACGTCGATTGTCAAGATATGGGCGAATATGAGGAGTGAATGAATGTGATGAGTGTAGATGAACGAGTATAGTCATTGTTCCTATCTGAGTTCGACTTAGTTCAGAAAGGACTATTTATAATAGCCCAATGGTCAGGGAAACTATGGGATCTACAGCTTTACGTGGAATCCGAACCACGTAGTGTTTGTCTGATTTTCAGCTAACTGACAAGTCTGACACTCAGTTATCTTCCCAACAACAACATCTGAACCTTGACTAACATCCAACATGGACACCCTAAACTTCTCTAGTAGTGTCCACGTTTGATGGCAACCATTGAGCGGACGCCGCGTCGGTATTAAGAGGACCGAGCATGGAAACTATCGCCTACAATCTCCCAAACAGTTTGTTCCCAAGTAGCTGGGTTACAGCACTGCGCCACCAGTACCGGACACCAAATTTTTATTTTATAGGTAAGTGGAACGTTGTCTCTTAAGCGTAGTAAGACGATAACTGCGCGGAAACTCTACTTGTAGAAAAAAAAGGCTGTGAAAACTAAAATATGGATGGCATTTAAATTGAAATACACGAAAGACATCTCATGTAAAAATTTAATTAAGTTAAATTAAAAGAATTAGTATATGAATGCCCAATCATAGAGTGTCAGTAGTTATTGAGCAAGTAAATGAGAATCGGTGATTTACAGAAGTCGCCTTGTTGGTTACGTAAAAGAAATAATGTACTCTAGTAGGTCTAAGTAAACAGACCTAGGAATATTTCCACCAAGGAGTGTTTACTCAGCGGACCGGACACACGTGCTTCCAAACATCTGTGATTTAATCTGGCAACACTGTACGACGCCATAGTGTATGTATCGTAGGAAAAACAAATACGTTGACGACGTCATAATGATATAATCATCTCTATGAGTATACTCGTGACGCCACAGTGTCAGTAGTACGAAATGGGTTCACAGTGATAGTACTATAGTTCGAAAAATTAAGTTTACTTTAACTTCGTTATTAATCAGAATGTTTAAAATCTGGTGACACTAACCAATTTAGAATAAACTAAAAGACCTATATTCATCAATAAAATATTAATATACTCTTCAAATTAACATCGACGTCACAATGTTATTGGCGTAAAATGACGCAACAGTGTTAGCTGTCTCAATATATATATATATATATATATATATATATATATATATATATATATATAAGGCATATACATAAGTAAGTAACACGTAAAATTATATTTATTTAATCCTGACCTAAACCTAACCTAACAACCCGTGATGGTAGTACTTACAACCTAACCTAAATACCAGAAGTCGACCTAACTTAGGTTACAACCTAACCTAAATATAATTAAAGCAACGACGATTTATTATATTCTTTTATGTCAAAACCATGTGACCTATATCAGTGGTACATTGTTTGTAAGTTTAGTTTAGTTTTATCCTTAGTAGACCATATGCGGGGGCATACCGAAAAAGATGCAATATTTCAAGTGAATTGCATACAATTGTTTATGAATCATTAATTCCGTACAACTTATGCACGCCAGCCCAAGTCCATGTACATGTGCTTTGACAAAATGACTTTGTCTCCATGTCTCTTACAGCATCTACGACAATCAGTGAGATAAAGGAAATTTATTTTGAATGTATTTTAAAGCAGCCAAAAATTTCAATAATCTGGTTCTTATATTAATTTTTAAGATGTCTTCTACTGTCTACTTAAGAGGTTAACTAACCTTCACTTAAATACGCTATTGTTTTTAAGTGGTAGACGAAAAAGACAGTTTTCACAAATTTACGGTTTTAAATTCGTAAATAGTTAACATAATATGTATTGGAAGAATTTGCAATGAAGTGAGACGTCAGGCAAACAAGTATAAATATAAGTACAATCGTAAATGTAAGTACAAGAAGGAGTTATTTTTTATATCGATTTCGACCAACCGCGTAAGGTCAGGTGGAAGAGAGGTCTGACTATTTCTAACCTCGCCTTAAAAATAAAGTCGTTTTTTTTTTCATTTTATTCATTGTCCTGAATTCGGTTACTATAATTGTACCTTATTATTTTATTGATCGACATTTATTTGAATAAGCCAGATTATCGAAATCGATTACCGTAACATTGTATTTTCTCCACTTGTATTGAACTAAACCAACGTTATTACAGTTGTGTAAGAAGGTAGTTAATATTGTTATTAAAGTTTTAGGGGATATTTCATAATCAATCAATTACAAAATTTTCAATATTTAAGTTTGAAATGCATAAAACTTAAGTTATTATCATTGAAATCTAAAACTCCTGCCGAGAATAGCAGGACTTTTACCTAAGTTCATAAACACCTTTGTTGTTTTATCTATAGGAAATAACGAATGTAAATAAATGAAATGTCCCCAAAGCACTTGAGCTCGTGTGGGAAACCATTCTAAGCATGTACGAACTAGAAATTTCATCTTGTAGAGGCCAGTTATAAGTGGTCCCACATCACCAACCAAGTTCTTCACCACTTACCACTTGACAACTTGTCAACTTTTTCACTCTTGCTGTCAACCGCAGGCGTGGGGAACACATTTCATATAAATAACACCTGTCGTATGTTGAGCAGAGCAACTTCTACAACATTCACAATGTTCTGTCTAACCCTAAAAGGTCAATACCCTGGGGTTCGTATCCACATCTAACTCGTTCCGAATATTAGCGTGATACATAGTGTGTTTACTTGTTTTGTGTATCATCCAAATTTATCTAAATGTATGGAAAAAAGTAAATAAATATTCAAAATAACCTATATCACGTGTTTCTAACTCTCATCTTCATTTCCGTAGTATTACATCCTATTTATCACATGATTAGTTCACATTTGCCGGTGAGGTGGCTCAGGCTTCGTACTGTGGAGGGATTTTCCAAGGTTCGAATCCCCACTGAGTCAACAGTCGATACTTCAATCGTTGAATGAAGTTCACACAAAGGCCTGCAGGCCATGTGAACTGGTGAGTGAGGTTTTTATTTAAAACTAAAAAAAAAAAAAACACAAAAAAATACTCTGGTAATTTCATGTGCAATTTTTACTAGAGTCGTAGTAATACTAAGGTCTCTGTGAAACATTATGTATTTATTTCATAACATTTAGTTTTATTAAAAACCATTGCCAATTACTATTTAAAGTAATAATTTTGGTATTTTTAATAATACGGCTTATGTATGTTTAGTTTGTATTAAACTATCCGTAAGGAATTGTTTGGATTCTTATAAAAAAATAAACCAATAATAATAATAATAATAATAATAATAATAATAATAATAATAAAACAACGATCGTGAAATTTGTTTTGGAACTTTTTATATACTCATTGTCCTCGTACGTTTATTGATACAAAAAAAATTTCGGTCACGTTTTCATATTTATATTTCAATTAGAACGAAAAAAGTACTATATTTGTCCATACAAATCTGAACTTAAAAAAATGTGCCATTGAAAACGCGCAATTAAATTTAATGAAACTTCATTAGCTGTTGGAAATTTTATTTAGAGTATATTATTCAAGCTTTAACATTTTTATTTTGTAAGTAAAAAAGTTCTCGTTGATTTTGTAGAACAACTTTTTCCAAGCAATGGCTGATCGGACGAGGAAATGTTGCCATTGTTGTAATCAGCTAAATTTTCGTAATGCGTTTTATAACCATAAATAAAAGTTTACAGGGTTCCATGTATTTTATAACGAATACAAATATGTATTTCGCTTTATTCAGCGTTCATACAAATAATGACATTGAGTATAAAGTACTCATAGGACGTTCAAGTAACTATACTTCTACCTTTCGAATTTTTTTACCATTACCCATCACCTTTTCTCTTAAGCACTTTGGACCTCCAAAGGAAAGTTTAAAAGTGGTAAGCTTCTAATAACAGAGGAATTGTCAAATATATTTAATAAGCCGTTTTATATATCAATTGTCAAATAATTTTAATGTCGGACTGCGGTGATTTGGCAACACCGCAGCCCCGTCGGACACATTATCCACGGCTCAGCGCGCATCATATAGATACTTATATATAATACTTATAGATAATTATTGCTATATTTGAACATTTTTCCATCAAAAATATTTTGAAAACGATTGAAAATTTTTTTAAATTACGTAACAATTTTAGGATTTATCAAGGCCTTAATTATTTTTTTAATTCAATTTTAAACCACTGCGAGTTAAATAGACGTTCATTTTAAGCAATATTGGCTAGTAAATTGGTGAAATAAAAAAAAAATTAAATACAATTGAAATTTATGTTACGGTACCAAGAGTTAGTCACATCGGCAGAACATTTCTAGTGCTAGCATAGTAATTTAGGAAATAGTTCGCTTCTACATCAAAAAGTTGTAATAAATATTATTTATAAATTTAACAGTTTTTAATTACTGAATAAACTGTTATTACTGTATTTGAAATATTTTACTTGTAACCGCGGTTCAATGCAAGCATGTAATATTACAACGTTTGAGCTTCGCATTTTTAGAAAACATATTTTAACAGATTGAAAATCTGCTTTATGATATTTTACGTTTAAATTTCATGAAAATGTGCTTTAAAATTTAAAGTTAAAAGTGAGAACTAGGCATATGCATTGAATTAAGGAAAATGTTGTAGGTAACTATTATAGAGAATTAAAACATTATTACGGAAGATATTTTGTGAACAGAATAAATAAATTTCTCCCAGTAGTAATATACAAAAAAACAATAAGAAAGAAGTGAAATATTTTCACAGAGAAGTACAAACTACTAACGAATTCCGTACATGGACAAAGTACTAACCAGTGGAATGTCAGGAGAAAAGTTGACTCCAGTCGTGGAGGTTAACTACTTGACTCAACCACGTTTACTTGAAATGGACTATTCTTAAACGTGTTCCGTAAAGGTATTCAATTTTTTTAATGTTATTTTAGGTTGAAAAATATCTTAAATAAATAAAATTTAAATTGTCTTATCAGTTACTTTGTTAATTGCACAGTAAAAGTTAAATTATGTTTTAAAAACTGATTAAAATATGTGTTATGAAGATAAAAACGTAATAAAAATGTAAGGGTATTTTTCAGAATGTCCCCGCATTTATTTAGCGGATGACTAATTTATAATATATATTATTATATATATATATATATATAATATTATATATAAAGCAAGTAAGCACGTCAACATATATTTATTTAATCCTAAGCCTGGTCAAACATAACCTAACACACCCATGGTGGAAGGGGCTTACAACCTAACCTAAATGCCAGAAGGCGCCGATTGATACTTTAAGCAATGACGCTTATTATTTTCTTGTAGAGAAAATCCACGTAATCAACATTAAAAGTACCTATTTGTAAATTTTGTTCTTTCCAGTAATTAGTCTAGACTTAGTATACTAACTTCACCTTCTTCGGGGACTTTCCGAAAAGTCCTTAACTCATAATTTACGTTTCAATAAACTATTAGGGGATAATTCACTAGTTATCCAAAAACGATAACTTATCCAAAAGTTTACTTATTAAAATAGTTCAACAATGGTATTGAGAGTTAGTATACAAAGTGCCCACAAGAATAAGAACATTTATTTATGTAACAAAACTTATTTTTGGCATCATTATCAATTTTGCAGTTTTGTTTGCATGTTATTACATGACCACAAAACGTCCTGCCAGCCCGCATCAACCCCACATTCTGAGGGTACATTGTTAGGCAAAGTTGTAGACAGAAGGGTCTGACAGGCTCTGTGTGTCTAGTCATATCTGATGAACATACGTTCACATCTCGCCAATAAATATTAAATAACCTTGGACTTAAAATGTAGAAATTAGTATTTTAAACCATTCTATCAGTTTTTGTCAAACATTAATTAATTTAATTTTCGTTCCGGAATAATATAATAACACCAATTAACTCATTAGAATTAAAAACGCTAAACAATTTTAATGTTTACACGGACATTAAAACGATAATTACACTCATAAGGAATTTAGTCTGGTTACTAGTTGTGTCAATGGCTGGCCGAGTCCTCGCTATTGTGAAATCCAGAGACCAGAGAATAATAAGAATGTTTTTCTTTGGTCTCTGGTGAAACCTGACGAATGTACGTGATCTGTCGATGACGTTCAGATATTCCTTGACAATCACTCATACACCGACCCCTTGACTGTTGCGCCCTTGGTGCTTGTATTTATTTAGTAATAATTTGTTATGGTAGGGTATGCAAATTAAAATATCTATAACTATTAATTGATTATAATTATCAAAACAGAAATTATGTATACCCGAGTTTGAAGGTTATTTATTAAGCAATTAAGAGGCCATACGAAAAAACAATCACACCATAGTCATCTCCTGTTTAATTTTATTTTATGAAATATGCGTTTCTAAAATTTAATAATAGTATTCAAAATGTTATCCTAGTTGGAACAAAAAAAGTATCGGAATTTTTAATTATTTTTCACTGCGCTTCAACTTTACTTTTTATTACTCAAAGTTCCGTCAATGTACCCACATTTATATTTTAGTATGTGATTGACAAATATGTTTTTTATAAGTTTTATCCAATTCATAATTTTAACTTTTCATGCAAAAAAAGTTCTTATCAATCTTCTAAAAGAACATTTTATTGGATTCTAATAAAATGTTGTAAATCATTATGAAATGTAAGTTACGATACGTTACTTTTTATATGCGTAGAGAGATTTTTAATTGATTTTAACTTTTCAATTTAAATTGATAATTTTAAAGTAAATTTTGGACCTTTTCCGTTACTTCACTACCACTACTTTTCTTATCCCAATTGCGGTTAGGATAGGTAGCAACGAAAGTTGATCACAAATTGGTAAATTCAATGACTGACTTACCACCAAATCCAATAAAATTCCCTCGTAACTAGATTTCATATTACAAAAAGGTAATACATGACATAATAGATGTAATACATTCAAAATTTTCGTACCTTTTCCGTTAATTCAATACCACTATTTTTCCGTTACTTCACTACCAGTACTTTTTTTTATCGCAATTACGGTTAGGTTATGTAAGGTCAGGTTAGGTTAGATTAGGTGGCTACTAAAGTTGATCACAAACTTGTATATCCAATGATTTACTTACCGCCGAATGCGCTCTCCACGTGTAAGTTATTGGAAAGCGATAAGATAAGGTCAGCGATATCGATTCGCAGCGGATAACTACAGTCGGTGTAAAAATGTTTGGGGAACAGTTTTTTTAGCAATAGTATATTTATCAATCGGTAGTGAATTAACGGAAAAAAAAGTAGTAGTAGTGAATTAACGGTAAAGATCCTAATTTTTATTGATGTCACTGCATTTACTTGCACATATATAAATAAAGTATAACTATAAAGTATTACAACGTGACAAAGTAATTAATTTTACGACGTCTAAAACCCAATAAAACGTCGTTTCAGTAAATTGGTAAGAACTTTTCTTCCTGAAAAGATAACGTTATTTTACATTTTAAAACCTATAAAAAACATTCCTAATATAAATTCAATACACTAAGGAGTTTTTTAGTAATAAAAGTGTAAAGTTCATGCACTATAAAAACTAATTCAAATGTTTGTACATTTTTGTTCCAACTAGGATATAAATTATTGAAACTTACAATAACATTTAAAAAAATTATATTACATAACGTACAACTAAATGAGGAAAACAATGGTGTGATTGGATTTTTCATAGCCCTCTTATTCTTATTTTTTTTAGTAAACAACCTTCAAACATAATTTATGCACCGAAAGTAATCATTGATTTGGAATTAAAATAAACTACTGAAAATTTACTTCATATAATTGTTCTTATTTACGTTTACACACTTTTATCTAATGCACTTAGATAAAGAAGTATCAAAAAGTATAAATACGTTACTACAGAATCCTGAACGATCTATGTGATTGTTCGCGCTAACAGGTTAAGCCTCTACAACACCGTTGCATTAGTAGAATTGTGTTTACACGATTATCACTTTAAAATCTAAAATATAGTAGTTTTTAGTCGGGTAAGGATATATCATTTAGTTTTTGATATTCCAAATAATGAATACAAGTAAATCATTACAATAAAATAAATATATTAGTATTATTATAAGTAATAATTGATTTTATAAGCACATACATAGACTTCCCATCCAATGTTTTGTGTCTCAAAATATCAGTTCTTTTAATGGTCCATTGTGGAGCGCTCGTCTAATGCAAGTAATGTAATGCAGTTTAAACCAGCTGTGATAGAAAATCTCACTTACTAACCAAATTACTGGCACACATATTTCTATTACTTGAGATATATATATATATATTTGTAAGTAATAATATAATCAATATTACGATTAAGTTCGTGATATGTGAAAGCAATAAGTGAAAGTGTTATTTTCTGGGTATAAGCAATGAAGAACTAGGAATGAGACATGGTTTTATGTTTAAAACGCATCTTTTGATGTGTGAAATATTACATGATACAGTCATGACAAGTTTTAATATATATCTGAGTTTACATAATATAGTATGAATATGTATTAAACAAAAATTAAATGATACATTTGCCACTCTTAGTTATAACATAGTAAACTGATGAGATAGACAAAAATTAAGCCTACCAAAACTGCCCAATAGTAAAGTAAGGAGCGATTGTACTTATAAAATAAGAAAAATAATGTGGTGGGCATGTAAAATAAGAAGGTTATCATATAATTTATAAAATAAAATGTTTTGTTAGTTTTCGTGAGGAGTTCATAATACGGTGAGGAGCGAAACCAATCAAGTAGCGAATTACGTTAAAAATTGTACACTGTATACCCTTAATAAAATATATTAGTATTATTTAAAATAGTTGATTACAAATATTGTTATATAAAAAAATATATGTTTATTGATAAGATTACATATTCTACTGCAGTACCGGAATTACAAAGTTTATTGTCCCCTTAGACTCATTGATATGGCGGAGAGGACAGTTTTGTATCAGACAGGACGAACAATAAGTGACCGCAGTCAAACTCGTGAGGCTTGGGACTACTCGTCCCCGTCACGTGAGGTCCCAACCGATACAACCCCTGTCACACAATGTCACCTGATTGAGAGTGACGTACGTGGAATACAAATCAAATGTAATATTCGGCGAATGAGAAATAAATTTAATAATAATGGAAATTTAATTAATACTGTTGGTACAAAGCAAATAATGTAATACATGTAGTACTTAATAAACACGACACTATATAAAATACATGTAGAACTTCATAACCACGAGACGATATAAAATACATGTAGTACTTGATAAACACGACCCTATATAAAATATATATGGTACTTGATATACCGAGACGATATAAAATACATGTAGTACTTGATAAACACGAGACGATATAAAATACATGTAGTACTTGATAAACACGATACGATATAAAATACATGTAGTACTTGATAAACACGAGACGATATAAAATACATGTAGTACTTGATAAACACGATACGATATAAAATACATGTAGTACTTGATAAACACGATACGATATAAAATACATGTAGTACTTGATAAACACGATACGATATAAAATACGTGTAGTACTTGATAAACACGAGACGATATAAAATACATGTAGTACTTGATAAACACGATACGATATAAAATACATGTAGTACTTGATAAACACGAGACGATATAAAATACATGTAGTACTTGATAAACACGATACGATATAAAATACATGTAGTACTTGATAAACACGAGACGATATAAAATACATGTAGTACTTGATAAACACGATACGATATAAAATACATGTAGTACTTGATAAACACGAGACGATATAAAATACATGTAGTACTTGATAAACACGAGACGATATAAAATACATGTAGTACTTGATAAACACGAGACGATATAAAATACATGTAGTACTTGATAAACACGAGATGATATAAAATATATGTAGTACTTGATAAACACGAGATGATATAAAATATATGTAGTACTTGATAAACACGATACGATATAAAATACATGTAGTACTTGATAAACACGATACGATATAAAATACATGTAGTACTTGATAAACACGAGACGATATAAAATACATGTAGTACTTGATAAACACGATACGATATAAAATACATGTAGTACTTGATAAACACGAGACGATATAAAATACATGTAGTACTTGATAAACACGATACGATATAAAATACATGTAGTACTTGATAAACACGAGACGATATAAAATACATGTAGTACTTGATAAACACGAGACGATATAAAATACATGTAGTACTTGATAAACACGAGACGATATAAAATACATGTAGTACTTGATAAACACGAGACGATATAAAATACATGTAGTACTTGATAAACACGAGACGATATAAAATACATGTAGTACTTGATAAACACGAGACGATATAAAATACATGTAGTACTTGATAAACACGAGACGATATAAAATACATATAGTATTTGATATACACTAGACAATATAAATAATCAAAATATGAATGGCAATACATAAACAAATAACATTATCGTATTCTGATATTGAAATAATTGCTATGATAATGTAGTTCATATTATTCTATTTAACCTACAAAATTGTTATTTATTTGACGTTTTTGTAAATACAACAGATTTTTTTTAAACTTTACTCGCTAATTCTCATGTATCTGCATGCCTGTGCGTGAACTTTATTCAACGAGAGAAGTACCGACCTTTGGCCTAGTAGGAATTCGAACCCTGGAAATTCCTCCGTTCAGTCTGAAACCACTGAGCCAAAGGCTAAATTTTGATAAATGATAATTAGTAAATTATCACATGAACTTACTTAATTTCTTAAATAATTAAAACTTAATAATCTTAAAACTGACGTTTTTCAATCTCAGCATTAAATGAATTATCTATAGTAATCATAATTATTAATTGGTCGATAGCGTTGTTGTTAAAGCCCAGGCTCGTAAGATAAAGGTTTTTAGTTCGACTCCAATTAGAATAATTTAAATGTTTGTATAGAATTTGCTGATAACCACCGGCTGTTCATTTTTTATTGGGCAATTAATCAATGACATTTACATATGTAACAATGACTGACTACATCGTATACTACATCGTACTACATCACGCTCATTCGAAATCCATATTCGCCCTTATCTTGACAATCGGTGTCTTAAAACAAAATAAACACAAAACAACCATTGGAATATAAAATTTACACACGTAAAGTATTCTCTGCACTAATAAATATTAAATATACTGTAATAATTCAACCATAAAAAACTTTAGTTGAAACTGCTCAAGTTTCGTTCAAACTTATATAACAACAAAAACGATGAGTAAAAAGTCATGATATATTTTGAGAGGGATCAGCTGATAACCTCCGGTTGTTCATTTGTCACTGGGCTATTAATTAGTGACACTTTCTAAGGAATAGTCAGCCTTCGTTTTTTACAAAGACTACATTCGCTCATCTACACTCATCATACTCATTCGAAATCCATATTCACCCATATCTTGACGATCGGCGTCTTATGAATAAATACAAAAAAATAAAAAAATAAATAAGTCTCTTAAAAACTTGTGTGGCCTAATTTAAAACTAAGAATTCAATTTCAGAAAATGGAATAAGGTAAAATGGTCGAAATATAAATGTAACATTTTATTTTACGAGCCTGAAAAAAAAAAAAGATAGACTTATATACAGTAAATCCTCATACATTAAAAAAATGTCCAGATGGAGATAAACCTTGATTGACCAATCCCCTCGTTAGCCGGGCCCAGTTCCATACTGCTGATCCATAAACTTCCTCATACCACTCTGATTGGTCAACTTTATAGGAAGTTAAAAAAATCAGAACTAGGAACTGGAGAAACCTTGATTGACCATGCGCCTCGTTAGCCGGCCCAGTTCCATCCTGATGATCCACTAACTTCCTCGTACCACTCTGACTGGTCACCTTTATCGGAACTTAAAGATCAGAATCTGTAAGTAACTCTTTAAGTTGATAATCTCACGGTTAGAAATACTAAAAACTATGAATTATTACCATCTTTCAATCACTACTAAATATGTATCAATCTAACAATATTCCGCGAGATCTTCTGAGGTGAATTATTGAATTTCCGCATTGACAACATTATTTTAAAATTTAAAAAATACTAAGTTAAAATTTTGAAAAATAAAAGTCTTAACAATATTACTATTTTAAAATATTAGCAGTAACAAATATTATTAGAGATGTAAATAAAATGCGTGACTTTATTTAACACTACCTCATCGCTATTAGTGTCCACCAGCAGTTTGACATTTCGTAGATTACAAATAATATTTAAAGTTCATATTCATATCTTTATTGTCGTCCAACAAGTTATACATGCATTGACAGTGTCATTGTATATAATCTAAAGTCTTATATTAAGAACATGCGTCATTCCTAATATTACAATCTAAATCACTAGAAGTTAAGATCGCTAAGGTCGTGCAAATACATTTCATCTAAAGAATAAAAGGCTTTACTTTTCAACCATTTAGTTAAAACATGCTTAAAATTTGATATGCTCACTGTTCTAGCTGTGGTAGGTAACTTATTAAACAGTTGCACACCTTTATACATATATGTTTGTTGTGTTTTACTAAGCCTAAAATTCCTTATATCTATGTTGTTCTGAATCCTGGTATTGTGCGAATGTATCTGGTTTCTTAAATTAAACATGTTAAGGTTTTCTCTTACAAAAACCAATGACTGCAAAATAAAAATGCAAGGAAGCGTGAGTATTTCAAGACTTACAAAATGTGGCTTACACGAATCTGTAGATTTGATACTCATAATGCTACGGAGAGCTTTCCTTTGGGATTTAAAAACTTCTTTAGCTCCAAATGAGTTACCCCAGAGAATTGTACCGTAAGAAATGTGGGAATGAAACAATCCATAGTAAGCGGTAATGAGCACATTACGACTAACACACAACCTTAACTTCCTTAGGCAAAATATAACCCTTGACAGACGAGAGCAAAGAGAGTTAGTTTGAACTTTCCAATTAAGCCCTGGGTCCAAACTAATGCCAAGCAACTTAACAAATTTTCCAGGGTCAGATAGCCGACGTAAACTAAAAATAATGTCATCTGTTTTATTATCATTAACAACTAAACCATTTGCTTCAAACCAGAGAACAGCTCTTTCTTTCATACAATTAATAATGACCTTATTGAGTTCAGAATTGCTGTTTGAAGTCAGTAAAGTTGTATCGTCAGCATAAAGAATAGTTCTGTCAGGCACAAAGTTAGGAAGGTCATTTATAAAAACTGTGAACAAAAAAGGACCCAGGACAGAACCTTGGGGAACCCCACTAGTTACATGTAGAAGACTGGATCTCTGATTCCCCAGCTTTACAAATTGATAGCGGTCAGACAAGTAAGAAGATAAAAGTGATAATGCATTGCCTTGAACGCCATAATAATACAATTTTTCGACGAGTTTTTCGTGATCCACCAAGTCGGAGGCTTTGCTCAAATCTAGGAGTAATGTTGAAACTTCTTCTTTATTTTCAAATCCGTCATTAATAAATGAAACTACGTTTTTCACGGCCTTAATTGTAGATAAGTTTTTTCTAAATCCATATTGAGATGACGATAGTAAATTATTTTGTTCAAAATAGTTCACTACTTGGTTTTTTAATATCGTTTCAGCAACTTTTGATATAACAGCAACCAAAGCTATAGGACGGTAATTGTTACAGTTATTTAAATCTCCTTTTTTATGTAATGGAACAGTTATAGTAACTTTAAGGCATCGTGGATAGTTTCCTTCGACCAACATGAAGTTGATTAAGCGAGTAAGAGGATATGATATTTCATTAATAATTATTTTGATTAAAAAATTCGAAAGACCAAACACATCTTCTGATCTGGAGTTATTTAATCTATTTACAATACTATATATCCCAGGAATGCTAACTGAAGACCACTCAAACGAAGGCAAGCCATCATTTTTAATTTGTGACGACCTTAACATGTCTAAAGAAGTAGCCGCATCATAATTAGATTTTGTTGATTGTGTGGTTTTACTAACATTAACAAAAAATTGATTAAACTCATTAGCTGTGATAGGTATATTCTGTGGTATACCTTTGTTTGGCAACCGATCTGTTAGTGAATTAATAATAGTCCAGGCAGCTTTACATTGATTGTTTGACTCAAGAATAAAATTATCATTAGCTCTCTTTTTGGCTAAGTCTATTTGTTTTCTGTACAATTGTTTAAGTTTCCTGTGAATAGGCAGAAAGTTAGGGTTAGATTTACATTTTTCATAGCTTATGTCTAATAGCAGCCTAATTTTACCTAGGTATGGAGTAAACCACTTTTTATTCTCATTCTTTTTATTCTTTTTACTGTCACGCTTGAGCTCTTTTATTTTTAATGGGCAGTGCTTATTGATACTACTTGATAAGATATTCATAAAAATCTGAAAAGCTTCATAAACATTTTTAGCTGATAAGAAAACATTATGCCATTCAATTTTACATAGTTCATACTTACGCCTATTTATGGTGGATTCATTTAACAGCCTATGAGTGATTGTTGATGGTTCACTACAAGGATCCAATGGTAAATGTTTTGATATATGTTGACACTCAGAGAACTCACTTTCAAAAGGAGTGCACTGTGGTCAGAAATGAAAGGTTTAATTATTTCAAAGATATAAGTTGATGGATGCAAATTAGATATAAAATTATCGAGACAGGCTGACATCCGAGTAGGTTGAGAATTTAAACAATAACAATCGTAAGACCTTAGCATATTTAAAAAATTTGATACAAGTCTGTTACTACTTCTAGGGTCTAAATTTAAGTCACTAGCTATTACTACAGTAAAAGTAAGATATTTTCTTATATTGCCAACTAAATCCAAAAGTTCTGCCAATTTTTCAGTAAAAATGTCTACAGATGAGTCTGGTGTACGATATATTGACATAATTAGTAGCTTTAGTGAATCACAGCTGCCTCAAACTGTTTTAGCTCACACAGGAACTCAACATTTACAATGTCATAAGATACTGATAAGGATTCCTTGAGAAAAATAGCACTCCCACCATAAGGTATAGTTCTGCAGTAACTCGCGGCTAATTTGTAATCTTTAGGTCGATATACGTTCAGTTCTTCCTGTGTACACCAGTGTTCATTGACACACAATACATCACAATTTGTGTCATTTAGTAAAACTTCTAGAGAATTTACTTTATTTTTTATTGATTGTACATTTAAGTGTAATATTATTAAATTAAGATGATTATGTTTATTCTCATGCGGACTGTGATCAAGGTCTAACAGCTTTACATCTCTGTCTATGTGAACAGTTTCATTATTGACGTTCTGTGAGTTGTCACATATACTATTACAAGTATTTACTGTGGCAGAAATTATTTCTGCTTGAAGTGGAAAAACTAGATCCTTGGAGTCACTGGCACTAAAAAAGCGTTTGGACTAACACATTCAGTGGATTTATTTTGATGAGATACTTCAGTAAAACAGATAGTACGAGGTGTGTTTTTAAAGTAGGTACCGTTCTGAAATAAAAAAAGTAAATCTTTTCCAAAAATAATGTATTCACTTGAAAAGCCATACTTTACTTCTCTACATAATTCCCATTAATATTAAGGCACTTATCGTATCTTGGGACCACCTTTTGTATGCCATCGTCAAAGAAGGTTGCTGCCTGATTAGACAACCACTGCTTCACAGTAGTTTTTACTTCATCATCATCGGAATGGCGCTGCCCCGCTAGATGCGTCTTCAAGTGCAGAAACAAATGGTAGTAGCTCGGCGCTAGATCGGGACTGTGTGGAGGGTGGTCTAATTGTTCCCAGCCAAAAGAAGTGATAAGATCTTGTGTTCGATTTACTGTGTGTGGACGGGCACTATCGTGGAGCAAAACGACACCTGCAATCAGCATGCTACGCCTTTTGTTTTGAATTGCGCGGCGCACTTTTTGTAAAGTCTCACAGTATGCAGCTGCATTGATCGTGTCGCCTCGAGGCAAAAAATCGATCAGCAACACACCCTTTCTGTCCCAAAACACAATGCACATGATTTTCTGAGCAGAAATTGTTTGTTTGAATTTCACTTTCCTAGGGGATGATGAATGCCGCCATTCCATTGATTGCTGCTTCGATTCCGATGTAACGTAGGCTTTCATCGCCTGTGTCAATATGGCTTAAAAAATCATCCCTCTCGTTACTGTATCGCTCGAGAAAACTCAATGCACTGCCCAATCTTTTGGTTTTGTGCTTATCAGTCAAAAGTTTTGGTACCCAGCGTGAACACAGTTTCCGATAATTTAAATGTTCGGACACAATTTCGTAAAGAACACTTCTTGAGACAGCAGGAAACGTTTCAGCTAAGGACGAAATCGTAAATCGTCTGTTCTCTTTCACTTTACAGTCCACTTTTTGAATCAGATCATCGGTAATGACTAAAGGTCGCCCACTTCGTTCCTCATCATGAATGTTTGTGCGGCCATCTTTAAAGGCCCTAACCCATTTCCAAACCATTCCATCACTCATAATGTTTTCACCATACACTTCACTGATTTGGCGATGAATGTCAACTGCTTTGAAGCATTGAGCATAGAGAAACCGTATTACAGCACGCACTTCGCAGTCGGCGGTATTCTCAATAGATGGAGTCATTTTAAAATCACGCAAACAGATGTAGACTTGATCGGTTGGTTCCGTATTGGCGTCTGTGGCTTCCCACGGCGCGCATGCGCTAAACGCTGTCCGCAGCGCTGCGGCGGCGTAATTTAAAAACGGTACTTAATTTAAAAACACGACTCGTATATTCTGTTGAAATATCAGACCTTTCTTCAACTAAATTTGAATCCAGCCAATTTTATTGCTGATTTTGCACGTTTGTAATGTTTCTCACTAAGCTCTTACTGCATTCTCGACCTGTTTATTTAATTTTTTTCAATAATCTTGTACTATTATAATAATTTTAAGACGCAAGATTGTAATACGAGTAAGCCTAACTTACTTTACTTACCTTACTTTACATACCTTACTTTACTTTACATGCCTTGTTTTACTTACCTTACTTATCGTACTTTACATACCTTACTTTACATGCCTTACTTTACATATCTTACTTTACATGCCTTACTTTACTTATCGTACTTTACATACCTTATTTTACATGCCTTACTTTACTTATCGTATTTTACGTACCTTACTATACATGCCTTACTTTACTTTTCGTACTTTACATACCTGCTTTATTTACCTTACTTTACTTATTATACTTTACATTACTTAAATTACCTTATTTTACATACTTTACTTATCTTACCTTTCTTTACAGTACATACCTTACCTTACTTTAAATGCCTTACTTTACATACTTTACATAAATTACCCCACTTTACTTAACTTACTTCACATACTTTACTTAAATTACCTTAGTTTACAGTACATACCTTACTTTACTTACCTTTAAATGCCTTACTTTACATACTTTACATACTTTACATAAATTACCCCACTTTACATGCCTTACTTTACTTATCGTACTTTACATACCTTATTTTACATGCCTTACTTTACTTATCGTATTCTACATACCTTACTATAAATGCCTTACTTTACATATCTTACTTTACATGCCTTACTTTACCTATCGTACTTTACATACCTTATTTTACATGCCTTACTTTACTTATCGTACTTTACATACCTTATTTTACATGCCTTACTTTACTTATCGTATTTTACATACCTTACTATACATGCCTTACTTTACTTATCGTACTATACATACCTTACTTTACATATCTTACTTTACATGCCTTACTTTACTTATCGTACTTTACATATCATACTTTAAATGCCTTACTTTACCTATCGTACTTTACATACCTTACTTTACATGCCTTACTTTACTTATCGTACTTAACATACCTTACTTTACATGCCTTACTTTACTTATCGTATTTTACATACCTTACTTTACCTTACATACCTTACTTTACTTTACATGCCTTGTTTTACTTACCTTACTTATCGTACTTACATACCTTACTTTACATGCCTTACTTTACTTTTCGTACTTTACATACCTTACTTTACATGCCTTACTTTACTTATCGTACTTTACATACCTTACTTTACATGCCTTGCTTTATTTACCTTACTTTACTTATTATACTTTACATTACTTAAATTACCTTATTTTACATACTTTACTTATCTTACCTTTCTTTACAGTACATACCTTACCTTACTTTAAATGCCTTACTTTACATACTTTACATAAATTACCCCACTTTACTTAACTTACTTCACATACTTTACTTAAATTACCTTAGTTTACAGTACATACCTTACTTTACTTACCTTTAAATGCCTTACTTTACATACTTTACATACTTTACATAAATTACCCCACTTTACTTAACTTACTTCACATACTTTACTTAAATTACCTTAGTTTACAGTACATACCTTACTTTACTTACCTTTAAATGCCTTACTTTACATACTTTACATACTTTACATAAATTACCCCACTTTATTTAACTTACTTCACATACTTTACTTAAATTACCTTAGTTTACAGTACATACCTTAATTTACTTACCTTACTTTTCTTAACTTACCTTACTATACTTACTATTATAATAATCTATAGACGCAAGATTGTGATACGAGAAAGCCTACTAAAGTTTGGGCAAGTACTTTAGGACGAGTGAAGCAAAAATATCATAAATTAATATCTAATTAAACCCACCAACAGTGTTAATAAAGCAGCCCAAGATATATAAATGGCGTGAAACACGGTTGAAATGACTCCTCATAAAGGCAGCAAGCACGGCAGAGTTGTCAGCCGAACCGATTTGATCACAACTCGTTCTATTCACTGGCGACGGAACGTGTAATGCCCCGAGAGTTTCCTCATTAAAGCCACTCGCTGTTTGGTTTACGTGGGATTTCCTTTGGAAAACTGACCTTCAATTTGAGCACAGAATCATGATTAAATACTTTCAGATCAAGAGTGTACATCTAAATCGAAAAAACTTTAACTAACAGTTTCGTTTTAGTTAAAGAGTATAGTACTTAATATGTAAAAAAACTCATACATATTTTTACATATTGACAGCAATGTTCAATAACAATGAACATTTTAAAAATTAATCTTCAATTTTGTTTTACATACATAACCATAATGTATTTTTCATACCTTACATTACTTATCTTACTTATATTTTTCTTACCTTACTTAACTTACCTTACTTTACTTATATTACTTTACATACCTTAATTTAATTACCTTACTTAACTTACCTTACTTTACAGTACATACCTTACTTGATATACCTTTCTTTACTTACCTTACCTTACTTAACTCACCTTACTTAACTTATATTACTTTACATACCTTAATTTATTTACCTTACTTTACATACATTACTTTACTTACCTTACGTAACTTACCTTACTTTACATGCCTTACGTAACTTACCTTACTTTACATGCCAACATACATAATATTGAAATACAGGATATTTTGATTACTCACATATAATTTAAATTAAATAGGATTCAACATATCCTATATCTTACAACTGATTGCTTGGTAAAAACACGAGAAAGTTACACAAGATAAACTTTAATCTGTTTTAATTATTTACCTCTGATCGCTTAGTAAATATATTGCAGAAATTAATTTGGGGGATAACTTATCTCTGATTTCTTTGTAGGAACGAGATTATGCAACGTTGCTTGTGTTGTTATCTTTTTTGCTTTATGTAACAAAATTATATATACAGTATTTGTGCATTTTGTACTTATATTGTAATATATTTGTGTCGTGTGACGTTCACTTGTAATGTAAAATCAAATAAACGGATATTCCGGCTAGTATAAAGTATATAATTACATAATTAATAACACATAACAAATAATAACAACATTAAAGTATAAATAATACAATGAACTTGTACACCATATTGAACGTTAAGTTGACGGAGTTACTGAACACTTTACTGAAATTACAATACATTAGAAGTATTTATTATTGTTAAACGTCAGTTCTTGGTTACATGTTCTGTAATGATTTTTATTTTAAATAAGAAGACTGCCATAACCAGTAATGACTATGGTCAGATGATGTCCATTCATTAAGGCATTTTTGTTACATGCAAACAAATTACTGACACCATATATTGCAGTGACATCGGAATTTGTTAACTTGAAAATATTAAACACTCGCTGCCAAAGAATGTATGTTATGGAAGTTTTTTTAACTCAAGCGAATTATACTATTTATTACTTAGTGGAAATATACGTGGAAAATAACAAAAGTGACATAGTAAATTGATAGAACTAAATAATTATTAGAATATGATGTTCGATAGTATTTTCAAGAAAAACGTAATATTTTATTTCATAATAATAAAAAAGATTGTGACGATTGATAAAAACAAAACAAATAATCCAATGTGACGACTAATAAATTGCAAATGCAGAAAATGGAAAACCACATTCATTCGACGCTGTTTATTTGCAAAAGGAGATGCCTGCAGTACTTTACGGCCACAAGTTAGAAAGGTACCTACTGTTTGTAATTTATTTAAATTAAGATTTACCGTTTTAATCGAAAAATAAAAAGGTTATTGTTACCATTAGATGCATTCGTATCACAGTTTATTATTATTATTTTTTTTACACAAAAGCTTTCATTGTGGTAAGATCACAAAAAGTATTGTGGATTTATATCAAATCGTGTCTGTACTCTTGAAAAATGTTTTTTCACCTTCTCAGTTTTTACGTCATTTGTGGCAAAGGAGTCGGGTGCTTAAGATTTACTAAAACATTTTTGTAGAACCAATTGTTACTAATGACACTCGAAACGCTGTGCTCTTTCCTTGATAGTCTACCTCGGCATAACGAGGCAGCGAGACTCATTAGTTGTCGGACACTAATTACGTAAGACAATAGATTCAGATTTTTATTCACCAAAAAACAAACATTGTCACAGAGTCTAAGTAATACAATGCATACTTGTACACTTAGACAACGAATCAAGTTATTTACAGTTTATTTAAGGTGCGTTTTTTATGTTTTTTACTACCATTTGAAGTGTACTTAGATTTTACAATGGCAGGTCTGTCCTCTGGTTCTTTATAACTAGTCACAGTACTACAGTAAGATTCATTTCTTATAACTATATTCTTGACTGGATTAGAAGATTCCTCAGTTTGTGAGACATTTAAACATATTCATACTCTCAATATTTTTACCATTTACTCTATCAGACAAACAACTCAAACTTGCTACAGTATTCTTAACATTTTTTGTACTATTTTTTTTTCTTGGATTTCACTTGTTTCCATTTATATGTAGGTAGATTAGAATCTATAGAATTAGGATCTAAAACATTTACTTTGTACCCAGATACCGGGTTTACACTAGACAAGTTAGATGAACATAAAATTACATTATGGTACCAATCAAAAAAAGTTAAGCTAGACGTGCTAGCTCCGCTACAAAAGCCTTCAGTGATTAACTTGGCATACATCAATACATTTATACCACACTCGAAATCATTATTTTGTTTACTAAATTCAAGTTCTATACAAGTGTACGTAGTAAGATGACGCTTTTCTAAGGTATGTGTAGCAAACTAATGTTATAATTAGTTAATGAGTCAAGGTGAACAGCTGTCTTATTATTCCTATCCAAAAACAACAAATTCCAGTGAGATCCAGAATCCTGGTTACTGCAGTCAGTGTTATTACCTACACAAAACTCTCCATAATTATACGTGTTAAATGACATTTGGTCTAAGAGTGACATGACTTCCTCACTGCTAATAAATCTCACAATCTGAGAGAGAGGGGCCAAAAACAAAGTTTATGATAGCAAACTAGTATCACTATTATTGAAGGCTTCGAAATACAAATCAAGGATCTATTAATAAACTATTATTAGTAGAATACCTTTAACACATTTCATAATAATTTTTTGTACGATGTACATTTCAACTTCTATGAAGTCATCTTCAGGTACATGTAGGTTATAAAACAATATAAATAAAACAATTGTGACTTCCAAATTATTCACAGCTGTTGATAATATGTATATATATTTTGTAGAATTAATTTGATAATTTTAATAATCTTTCAAAAAGTATTTTTTTATAAATAGTGTCTTTGTCCTTTAATAAAACATTTGACAATCAAATGGCTACACACCTAGTATGATTAATACATTAATAAAACATTTTAAGAAACATGAAAATAAAATAAAAACAAAAATAATATAAAATACAATTCATCACAATATGTTGGAAAACATAACCACAAAATCAACAAAGCTTTTGTCACAGTGGATATCAAATGACATTTAAAACTACCAACAGTCTTATTAAAATAATTAAAAATAAAATAAATAAAAAGAAACAGTCTTCAAAATTTGATAATAGTGCCATTTACAAATTAAACTGAAATGATTGTCAAAGTCACTATATTGGACAAACTGGACGTTCTTTCAAGACAAGATTCGATAAACATATTAAAGCATTAACAACGCCACAAAATTCAAAATGTGCAAAATATCTTAATAATTCAGGCCACACTTTCAAAAATATAGAATATTGAATATGTAAATCTTGAATTTTTACATACTTTTAAGAAAAGTAGTTTAATGTCAACCTTAGAACGTCTAGAAATTTATAAAAGTGCAAAGAACAATCCAACTGTTCTATTAAATGACAAAGATACAATTCTAAAAATGTACTTTTTGAAAGATTATTAAAATATACAAATAAATTCTACCAAAAGATATATATACATATTATCAACAGCTGTGAATAATTTGTACATAATAATTGGTTTATTCATATTGTTTTATAACCTACATGTACCTTAAGATAACTTCATAGAAGTTCATATTCCTTCTTTTGACTTCGGCTGGAACAATTCCTTCTTTCGGATCACATTATCTGTCACCAATTTTTCAGAGGAGACTTAAGGGCCTTGATCACAACTAGGGTGCAGGCCCCGATGGGCCTATACTTAAATACTGCGCACCCATACTTGCTTACATTTGAGTATACTTTTTAATTCACTTCTGGCTGCCGGGATTTTCCCTACTTGTTTGAAAAGTGGACTCGTCGTCCCAATTTTTAAGAAGGGTGGCCGTACTGTCTTGGGCGCTGGTTCTTGAGCAGCTCTATTTTTACCTGAAACCCTTCATACATGAGAGTCAACGTGGTTTTCTCCGAGGACGCTCTACAATATCCAACCTTTTACAGTTTCAGGAATTTGTATTGACCTCTTTTGTCGATTAATGTCAAGTTGACTGCATATACTTAGATTACTCTAAGGCGTTTGATAGAGTAAATAATGACTTGCTGGTCACAAAACTTGCTGGATATGGAGTGGGTGGTCGGCTTCTGAGTTGGCTGAGAGCTACCTTAAAGGCCACTCTTTAATAGTAAAATGCAATGGATCTGTCTCCACTCCGTTCTCTGTTATGTTTGGTGTCCCTCAGGGTTCTCACCTTGGTCCTCTTTTATTCATTATTTTTGTCAATGATATCTTTAAAAAAATTCCAGCTACTTTCCTTCTGTTTGCGGATGATATAAAGATTTACACCAGGGTCCTCTCTTCATCTGACCGGGAAAATCTGCAAAGGTCACTTTTCAACATCGTCCAGTGGTGTGTAACAAACACTATGGATCTGAACATATCTAAATGCCAAGTTAACTCGTTCACACGTACAGTTATATCTTGAAACTTTGATTATCGTATTGGAGGTGAGATCCTTGACAGAGTTGATCGAGTGAAAGACCTTGGAGTTATTCAGACCAGTTCCTTAAGCCCTGCTGACCATATTGCATTTATCACTTCTATGGCATATTCCCTTCTGGGCTTTATTGGAAGATCAACAAGGAGCTTCAAATTTCAAATTGTACAAATCCATGCTGGTCTTATACAAATCTATCGTGCGCCTGTGCTTGAGTAGGCACTGTGATCTGGTCTCCTTACCAACTCGGCCACATAGACGAGTTGAACAGAATGCAGACACGCTTCATGAGGATGCTTGGCTTGGAGTTTGTCTGGGCTACACCCATATCGCAGCTGGAACAGCGTTTCCAGCTGCAACCTCACCATCATCGGCGAGTCATCTTTGATCTGTTATTCCTTTTTAAACTGATGGATAGCCCCGACCTTCTGGTGTCAGTTGATTTGAACATCCAAAGAGGAACGAGATCCATGACTGTCTTTAGCCGGAGATTTCTGCCTACATACTATTCATACAACTGTGGCTTGGCAAGACATCAAAGGCTTGGAAGCATGACGTCTGGGAGGGCTGACTTCTTCCAGGGATCTGTTTCTTCTTTTAAGAGGAATATTGCCCAGATCGTTGACCAGTTATAAGCTGTGGGAACGGATCCATTAAGTCATGTGTTTGCGTTTATTGTTATTATTTTTTTTTTTATGATTGTAGTCATTTACTACAAACTTTGAAGGTTATTAAGGTAATTGATTCATTATGTCATGCGTATGCGTTATTAGCTGTGTAGCTTTGTTATGTTGGAATACTTAGGCCTATTATTATTGCTACACCATTTTTTGCTACCATTATTGTTGTTATTTACTTTCAAACGTTTAAGGTTGTTATTGCTGTTTATTAAGTGTGTAGTGTTCACATATTGTTAGCCCTTAATTCTTATCTTATTGTTATCGTATCACTTTCCCTACTTGTTGTTTTGTTATTGCTATTCAATTGTTTTGTTTGTGATAGGAGTAGAATTTTGTCGATTGCATCCAGTTTACATAGTATTTGCTTGGCCTTAAATGCGTTAAATGTTAGCTTATCTTATATATTTATCCATCTACCTTTCTCATTATAAAATTGGTTTTGTACCGTTGGAAATAATTAATAAATAAATCGTACAACAAATTATTAAGAAATGTGTTAAAGGTATTGTATTATTAATATTTTATTTTACTATACACTTTCTAGAGGCTTCAATTTAACTACGTAACAACTGTACATGTATGGGTGGGTAAGTGCGTCAAACCACTGTACGTGAATGGGTGGGCGGGTAGGTCAGCCCGTTTGCGTGTATGAGTAGTCGGTTGGGTCAATACAGCTGTATGTGTATTAGCAGGTTAGTGCGTCACAACCACTGTACGTGAATGGGTGAGTATATATACATTTAATTACACCATCGATTGTTGCCACGATCATATTTAAAAAAATCCGTTGAAATGAACAATTGAATGCATTTACTACATTCTACACACTGTTTACAATCACAAATTAAATTGGAATAGAGATAGTAATTTAGTTCCTTTAAAAATAAGATGAGAAGATATCCATAAAGGGCTTTGTGTATGAGTTCTTGTTGATGACGAACATCACTCTGCCAAAAAATTCAATAATTACATAACAGACAAAGAATATTTTTGTTTAATGGCTCGTTATTATTTTACATCAATATACCACTAAAATTGCCAAGTAGACAACTGGAATGGTCTTTTAAAATACAAAATTTGCTTAATATCTTTTGTGCAAATTACGTTTTCACTTAACATTTATTAACAAAATGACACACTCATTTAATGTGCATTTATGTACCCAGAAAACGCATGTTAATAATTTGTCTTGATTCATTTTCTTGAAACTAATTTTTTTTATAGTACATTATACTCCCAAAGTTTTACTCAATTCATTAAATTTGAATTTTGGCAATAAAGTAATTTATTTAAGTATTGAAGAATGTGTTTGTAATTAAATTACATGCATACTTTTACTGGAACTATTTTTAAACGAATCATACTTAAAAGTTTCCATGTAAAAATATGTTTAATGATATTTATAATTTGTTCCATAAAATACAAAAGATCTGATACATCTTTAAAATGAATATATTACCAGTAAGAAATGCTTGATAGTTGAATGTCGGAGACGTTTGATAAATTCCGAGAGAAAGGCGTAAGTATGAAACAGGAGATGCCTGACTGAGGGTATGAAGGCCACTAACATTTCCAGGATGCCACAAATGTTGTCCAAAACGAACCTAGCAGCCAAGGAACTTGATTGTCAAATGTTTACATTTGTTTTCAATTAACGTTTTGTTAAAACAACGTTAGTGATATAAAAACGTTTATGTATTGTTTATTTAGCTACCTAAATTGTACACCTAAATATTGCATTTTAGACCAATCGAATGTAGTACTTATTTCAAATAATATTCTAAAAACCCAACTTTGTGTACATATACAATTCAACCATGGGGTTTATAAACTTGTTTGGTAAATAACACTCAGCAGAATAAATTCCTCTCCTAAGTGAAATAAGGAAACAACTTTTTCTCGCTTTTCATCGTAAAGTTTACTTTTTAAGCGGAGAATTTATAGTTTTCTGCAGACACACCACTGTCATACGACGTATTGCTTTCAAATGGCTTTTGGTGTCTTACCTGACTTCCAAACTGACTGCTACAATGTCAGTTTATAGTTTTTTGCAGACATATACTGGTGTAAAAGCCATTAGCCATTTGAAAGCAATACGTTGTATAACAGTGATCTGTTATACAACGTATTGCTTTCAAATGGCTTTTGGTGTCTTACCTGACTTCCAAGCTGACTCCTGCAATGTCAGTTTATAGTTTTCTGCAGACATATACACCACTGTTATATGACGTATTGCTTTCAAATGGCTTTTGGTGTCTCTCCTGACTTCCAAAGTGACTCCTGCAATGTCAGGTTGTAGTTTTCTGCAGACACATACACCACTGTCATACGACAAATATGTCATAGCTAACAATAGCTTTCAAATGACTTTTGGTGTCTCTCCTGACTTCCAAGGTGGCTCCTGCAATGTCAGTTTATAGTTTTCTGCAGACATAAACATAATTAATTGTCATATGAAATAACATTGAGATCTTGTTCGATTTTTTTTCTTTTTACAAACTTCTCTCGCCAGTTCACATGTGCCTACAGGCATGTGTGTGTACCTCATTCTACGAGAGAAGTACCGACCGTTTGCTCAGTAGGTATTCCAACCTTGAAAATTGCCCTCCGCAGTCGATACCTACGGCACTGAACCACCATGTCGTAGTAAGTCTATGTCATAGACTTTAAATGTAATTAAAACAGTGTAACAATGAGTTTTGAGATTTATCACACGATTTGTACTATACTTTGCTTGAGGAACCTGGTTATGACCTACTTATACAAATATTAAGTTAGATGAGGTGTATCCTAGCTCACCAATAGTTTAAGGGTCGTTTCTAATATCCTAACACACCAACTTCCATCCCTTGGTCAGGTAGACATCCCCCAGCCTCAACCCCCACTCCAAAATTTTTTGAATGTCCACGCCATCCCACTTCAAGTCAACTCACTGAAAATCGAAGATGTAATTCTATCGCTGACATTGAAAGGTAAAGAAGGAGTGTGTTATGGAAAATGTTGTTAGTGAAACGAAGTGGCCAAAATGGTGAATAACAATTGTAAATTTATGTAGATGTTTTCAGTGAAGAGATGGTGAAGTGGGCTTTTGCAAAAGTTCAAAATGTTGGAAAGGCTATAATACTAACTACTAGATCACTATAATACCTAGGTGCCAATTGTAGTTTTAGATGTTCATTTTATGTTTTTGCATATAAAATTAATAGATTTTACTCAATTTTTATATGACTTGCGAAATTATTTTAGAAGTTTACATCTAGTGTAAGTCTATTTAAGAAACTAAAAAATACCATTTTAACACTTCCAAATATATGATAAAGTTTGATTATCCTTACTCTACTACGTTTATTTTATAATCGGTTTATTATACTAAGTCTTACAATGAAAATTTTGAATTTTTATTCAAAAATTCACCTTATAAGATTGTGGCCATTAACGTCCTCTATCTCGTAAGAGATCAAACATTTTCATTGAAATAATTATTTGATTACAAGTGTTACAGCTATTTTATATTATAAGTGGAGTTATTACGCCCAATGAACTTTATAAGTTTTACTTTTTTAACGCTCGGCACTAAGTTACAAGTAAAGGAATTGAAATAAATGCGTGAATACTACATGTATTTTAGAATTTTAATCAAGTTTATTGTGAGGTACAAATAAATAATCATATCATTATTTGATATATTAAATATCTGTGATCTTCGGCAGTTAAAAAGTGCTGAAATATGGAGCGAATCCTTTTCCAAGTAGATGTGTAATTGACACCTGAGGGAGTCATCTACCTGACCAAGGGACGGAAGTTGGTGAGTTAGGATATAGAAACGACCTTCAAACCATTGGTGAGTTGGAATACAGCCGTTAGATGTGCTGCGGAAGTCTAATTCGTGCGGCTTTCGGAGTAAATTTCTTTAAAATCCTACCTGAATTAATAAATTATAAAACTATTGAAAAGGAAACAATTTTAATGATATACAATTATTACACTTATAACAATTTAATTATATTTGAATTACCTAATCCTTTTCGTTTATATGGCAAAAAGTTAGACTTTAGTTAATTTTTGAACACTGTATATTCAAAGGGGCTTATTATTAACAACTGTAGCAGATTTTTAAGTGCCTAACACCACCTAAACATTAAGTGATTACTAATTTTTGGATATACTATGTTAATTATTATGCTCACTGTTAACTATTCTATTTAAGGATATCTATACTTTTAAACAAACAAAACAAATTCTTTGTAGCCATACAAATTATATAAATAATTTAATATTTATTAATCTATTGTGTTTTTGCTCATTTTTATTTGTTCTCGTGCTGAAATTTACGCCAGATATGAAAATTCGAGACTGTTATTTATTTTTGGTACTGTAATTTGTATTTGATTGATCAAGCATCTTAGAAAAATTAATTACATTTAATTTATCATTATTATACTTTATTGATCAGCTATGTATTACACAGGCGGAGACCTAATATCCAACTACCGACCAACATCAAACAAGACGCAAATTTCTAATCAAGAGAGAGAAGGAGCTATCGACTACGTCATCATAACTTGAGACAGACTATTCAACTCGGGCACCTAGATCATTGTTCCGAATAGTTCCCGCAAAGGTCGTCACCATTTCCTTTTAACGATAGTGCAATAAAAATTTAAAAACAATGTGTCGTTCTTTAGTTTTTAATTATCTTGTCTTTTTTTACCAACCACTCGCCTTAATTATTCATCATATAATTTATATGAAATTAAATTATAAACGTTTGGTGCATTGTACAAGTAAGTGAGCTTAAAAATGTTTAATTTAGTTTCGGTGTAGGGTTAAGTAAATTTATAAAAAATAATTATTTTTAATTGCAAGAGTATAGTACTCTGACAAAAAATATTGAATCATCACCTTGTAAATATCGTCACAACAAGTGTATTAAAATGTATAAAAATAAATAATATAAAGTATTATAAAGTAGAACATTCAAAATAAGGATATATTATAAAAATAAATTAAAGACGTAAAATATAAAAGAAAAAATCGCAAGCACAAATGTGATTAATTTTGCTTGGTACAAAAGCTTTGTGAGATCTTTTCAGTTAATTCACTACGACTCGATCAATATTCTATTGCTCTAAAAATTGTTCCCCAATCATTTTTACGTCCACTGCCGTATTCCTTATCCGCTAGGAATCCGATATAGTGGGCCTTATCTTATCGCTTTCCAAGAACTTACACACGGAGCGCGCATTCGGTGACAAGTTAATCATTGGATGTACGAGTTTGTGATCAACTTTAGTAGCCACCTAACATAACCTAACCTACTCTGATCTAATCTAACCGTAATTGCGATAATAAAGTAGTGGTAGTGAAGTAATGGAAAAACGTTGTGGTAGTGAATTAACGGAAATGATCCGCTTTGTGAAATCAGATGGGCCTCCTTGATATTTAAGAGTGGAACCCAACGAAAAACATTGTATAGTTACTAATTGTTTTGTTACTGTCCTGAAATCTTCACATACAATTGTACATATTTTTAAGTTTGGAAATGTCCTAAATGTTTTCTTTTGAAAATTTTCAAACTTTTAATCTTTAAGAAATAAAGATAACCTAAATAACATTCTTATAATGTTGCTGTTAACGTTTACGGATTATCTATACGTTAACTAATAAATTCTCATCCATTTTCTTACCCATAAACATACACTAATATTGGCACACCCACCCACCCATCGTATGATGGAATTGACCCAACCACCCACTCATACACGTACGCTGGGATCGATACCGTATCACCGTATGGGAGGTTCTATACTATCTACGTGTATGGGTGGGTGGGTAGGTCATTGCTCCTGTTCGTGTCTGGGCGAGTAAGTGGGTCAACACCTCTGTACTCTTGAATGGATTAGATGCCGTAATAGAGTTCACCTAATTAGGAGGGTGGTTTCCCTGGAAACTACTCCAACCTAACCTAAGAGCATATACATAACTGGGTATATAATAAGAGATGTAACCCCATAAGAGCTTATTTCAGCTACTAAATAATCCCCGCTCGTCTCGTTTGTTCTCGGAATCTCCATCCGTCCCGTCCATCCTGCCACTCTCCTCTAATAACAAGGTTCATCTTAATGATTTCTTTATATACCCAGGTTAGCTATAATTTTCTCCCTTAACCTCCTATGTCTGGCAGAATGTACCTGAATTGTTCTCTTGTTCCCTGTCCAATCGATGTGTACCTCCTCTTGTCTTCTGTCTAGCCGGCCATTTATATCTTCAGACCTGTGGCTTGTGGTAGTTGTTATAAATGTTACTATTTAGGGATTTATTTTTAGATTTGAATTAATTTAGATCAATAAAATATACACATGAATATAAATATAAGGGTTTTCAAATTTCTTGTGAAAATCATACCAATTCGAATAAAACTCTTTTAGTACTGGATTGGATATTTTTTAAAAACCTGGATATTTGTACTCAATTTAGTTTGGGCGATGTAAAAGTATTGTCCAAATACACAAATAAGCATGCGTGATGATTACATTGTTATTGGCAGTCTAATGTATCATGCAGCAGAAAATCTGTCTGTTACGCAAACCAGAGCAGTATTATGTCAAGCTTGATACTATTTTGCAGGCTTAACTACAACCTGCAACCTACACGTGATATCGTATAACAACCATCATCCTCCTGAACCAGACAACTGACGATTTACCAAGTATTATTTGTTTTAAAATCAAATGAACATTAGTGTCGGCGCATAAATTATGTGTACCCGAGTTTGAAAGTTGCTGAGAAACTATGAGGCCTATAAAAAAAATCACACCATTGTTTTCCTAGTTTGATTGTAAGTTATGCCATGTGCATTTTTAAAATTTATTGTAAGGCTTAATAATTTCTATCCTAATTGGAACAAAAACGAACAGGAATTTTAACTAGTTTCCACTGTGCATCGACTTTACACTTTGATTACTCAAAAACCCGTTAACGTACGTAATTTATACTTTTGTGTAAAGTATACGTTTAAAAAACGCCAGAATTAAATTTCCAAGAAAAAAACTATCATCAAATTCCTGAAACAACTTTTTCTTGGCTTTCTAAGGATTACGAACATGTATAGTACAATAAATTACTTGTATGTGTGTAAGTAAATGATTTTAAATTGATTTGGATTAAAGGTATCGTAACAATACATGTCATAAGAATTATAGAGTGACTAATTAATTAGAAGCCAAGGACAGTTTGTTTCAGGACATTGATTGGAACTTTTTTTGAAAAATTAAAATTCTGAATTTTTCAATGTTCATCGAAACATTCTTGTCAACCAATTATTAAAATATAATTGTGATAAATTAACGGATTTTTGAGCAGTAAAAGTGTAAAGTAGACGCGAAGTGAAAACAAGTTAAAATTCTAATAGTTTTTCGAAATAAGATCAAAATTATTAAAACTTGAAATACAATTATGAAATGCATGTGTCACAATGAAAAATTAAACGATGAAACCATGGTGTGATTAGAATTTTCATAGCCTTCTTAGTAAGCAATCTTCAAACCGGTGTACACCAAATTTCTGCACCGAGAGTAGTTTGATTTTTTTTATTTAAACACTGGTATGCACATAGAAAATAATAAAATTAATTAAATAGAGTTATTTCCAATTACCTAAGGAGAATTAAAAAATATGGAAGAATATGACAAATAGTACCATACGATATGACCACATTAAGATGTAAAAAACATTCATATCGCGTTAATGTTAACGATTAATTCAAAATATAACGATCTAAATATCTGCTGTTTAAAAAATATTTAAGTCGTCACATCATGGCCTCTGCTGTAAAATTTACTTTGGAAGTTCTGATAAATGCTTCATGAAAATAAATATCCCCCCCCCCTATGTAATTATTTATGTTACATGGATACGTGCCATCAGGTTATGGCGGCATTTGAATCAGACTTAATTGGAATAGGTGATTAATAAAAGTTTTGTAATAACAGAATATAATTATTTTACTAATAGATTTAAAATATGCTAACACAGTTTGCCAATTTCTTCTACAAAATTCCAATTTATATAATAATGACCTCATCAGTAGACTAATGTCTAAATTATCACAATTAGAGCATTTAATGTGTTTTAATTTTTAACGTTAAATTTAATTAATAGCGGTTCCTGCCTATTAAATTGGGCGTTTATTCGTTTAAAAAAAATTAATTAATTCGTTGATTTGTATTGACACGCCTAATATGAATATACAGGAGAAACATTCCTCGCTCCAACGTACTTTAGTGACAATATGCTTGTGGCCGGATATAATGTGCATCAGAAATGGGTTTTAAAGATATTGCACAGAACAGGTTAGATTTATCACCGTTTGTCAGGAATTATTAGCACTCTACCATTTGCCAAATTCGGCAACACTTAAAACTGCAACTCGAAACTGATCGCACCCTTCAACGTTTGTGATATAATCAGCAAGATTATTCATTATTAATTTCTAAGACGCCGATCGTAGAGATATGGGAGAATATAAGTGGTGAACGAGTGTAGTCTATGTTACTATCTGAGTTCGACTTAGCTCAGAAAGGATCAGAGTAACTATGGGACCTACAGCTTCACGTGGAATCCGAACCACGTAGTGTTTGTCTCATTTTCAGCTAACTGACAAGTCTGACACTGACTTCTCTTCCCTACACAACATCTGAACCTTAACTACCATCCAACATTGACTCCCCAGACTTCTCTAGTAGTGTACACGTCGATAGCAAGCATTATGTGGACGCCTTGTCGGTATTAAGTGGACAGAGCATAGAACTATCTCCTACAATCTCATTAACAAATTCGGCAGTGATTAAAGTAAAGGAAAAATTGTTGTATAGAGAAATTCTATGGACGGATATTAACGGCAGCAAAGATCCACGCCTAGTGTTTTAAGTCTTGGACTAAGAAATGTATAAAACAAATTGGGACAGACAAGCTGGAGAATTATTATGTAAAGTTGAACGTGACAAACTGTGAGAATATGAAAACAGCCCTTACTAGTGGCGCAGTGCTGTAATCCAGCTACTTATTATTGTGCTATGGAATACTACTATGGGGTTCTAGTCCTTATACTTCTAAAATATTTATACTTCAAAAGAAGGCTATTAGATTAATTTGTAATGTTAGTATGAGAGCTCATTGTAAACCTCTGTTTTCAAATCTGGTTATTTTAACTGGTTATTTGTATGTCCTGTTCAGTCTTAATTATGTACATAGTAATTTAGAATCTTTTAAATTGAATAGTGACTTTCATCAATATGAAACCAGGAATAGAAATAATACTAGAGTTCAGCAGCTTAGGTATACTAGCTCTCAGAGAAATCTTCTATACACATCTGTCAAACTATACAATGCTTTACCAATTAAAATCAAGTCATTGCCTCTTCCATCCTTTAAAAGCAAATTGAAAACTGTGTTAGTAATGCAATGCTTGTACAATGTTCAAGAATTTTTTGAAATTGACTGGGTTAAATATTTGTAAATTTTTAGTTGTAATAATTGAATTGTATCAAATGTATTGTGTCTTGGCTTGTTTAGTTTTTTATGACACTTATGAATTCATTGTCAACAATAATTATCTATTATAGCAGAGATTATGTTATAAGCGCCATTAATTATAATAATATAAGTTTAGTTATAACTCTGACGATGTCAATACATTTTTTTTGTAAATGTTTTACGGCAATAAATTCTTGATTGATTCTTGATTAGGGATAAAGTTTTGAGGATAAAGTAGGCGATAAGTTCTATGCTCGGTCCTCTTAATACTGACACGGTGTTCGCTCAATGGTTGCCATAAACGTGGACTCTACTAGAGAAGTCTGGGGTGTCCATTTTGTGTGGCAGTCGAGGTTCAGATGCTGTGAAGGGAAGAGAACTGAGTGTCAGACTTGACAGTTAACTTACAATGAGACGAATACTACGTGGTTCGGATTCCACGTAAAGCTATAGGACCCTTAGTTACCCTGGCTATTGGCTATTAAGAATATCTCTTTCTGAGGAACAGTCGACCTTAGTAACAATGACTACACTCGTCACACTCATGCGCCTCTCGTAGTCGTCCACATCTCAATGATCAGTTTCTTAAATGTGAATGAAGTAATCAAAGTTGACTCAACTTAGGAAGACAAAAGTCGTCGAAAATGTCGCATGTGTTCGATGGGGTTTATTGACATGTACAAATATCTCCTGTTAGACGTAATAAGCTCTCGTGAGACTCAACAATCTTGACCGAGGGATTCTCGTACAAACAATATATTTTAGCTGGAATACACGAACTTTCATTTGTTAACTTTGAAATATATTTGTTCAGTTTTAGCAGGCAGGATCTATTTTGGTTGTAAGCATCACCTTGAAGTAAACATTTACCCTCTTCAATTAAACTGAAAGTTGATAAAATTTACTCCCATTAGGTGGAAGTGGTTAGTCGTGAGTAGTGATTTTTTTTTAATATTACAAAAAATCTCTTTGTTGATCACATTTCAATTTATAAGTCACTTAGAATCATAAAAAGTTTATTGTATTTTCAATATTTTTGTGACAGTATTTTAGCTTTTTTTAAATACTGTTTTTTTAAACAGGGTGATTTTAAATCAGTTACCCCTTAAATTGTTTCCACAAATTATAAAACGTTTGCTTTTTTAATACGACCACACTTCATTTATTTAGACTGTTTACATGTTATTGGAAATCACTTGGGGTACAAGATCAAAGAGTTAGTTTTAAAATTTGTAATATGAACGTAGTCATGTGGTATGTAGCACAATCTGAGTTTAAAAAGGGTGTATTGTTCTTTAGTTATTAATTATTTTGTCTTTTTATTTTATTGGGGATCACCTGTGTGGTTTTTTTTAATTGATTTTTCATGGCTAAAATAAAACAGATTTATGTTCCTATTGTATTTTTAGGGTGATTTTTGTTTTAGCCATGACTAATCAGTTTTAATAAGAAAATAAAAGGTAATCATCAACAAAACGACAAAATAATTAAACAACAACATATATAAATTCTAATTGCATTATCATTTTTAACATGAAATTACTGTGTTATGACTTACATGACCACGTTTCGATTTAAGACGTCGAGGTTGACTCCCAGATCTTGGACCAAAAGTTATCCTGATTTGATTAAAAAAGGAAATATGCCATAAATTAACAAATGGAATCAAGTTAATTAATGGGTAACTGTCTTAAACTCACCCTGTGTACAGTATAAATATATATTACAAACATATGTAATCTTTACTTCGAAATATAACGGAGTAATGTTTTTAATAGGAACATATTTAAAACATATGTTTAAACATACTACTTAAAATTTGATTGAAAAAGAGATTTGAAACTTCATTAAAACCAGCTCAGAGAATTTATGCCTACACGTCGCTTGTCTAAACACGGCTGATAATCCTTGGACTTGAACATGTGTGATATTGTTTTTCAGCGTTGATGTAAAAGTTAACTCTTCAGTCCAGTAGTATATTTATTACTAAAATCTAAAGAAAGATAAAATGGTTTTTGGAGTAGTATATGATTAGCTGAAAGATGTTTGGTACGTCCCAATAATTGCCTAGATATTAGTAAAATTGTCGCATTCACGGAAGAAAGAATATTTTTTTGTTAATATATTTTGATGAGTTCATCCTCCGAGGTGGAAGTACATCTATTTAACGCCCCTACCACCCTTACTACACAAATGAATGCTAGGCTAGGCAAGATGAAATATACATTCATATTTGTAAAGAAGTATATATCCGACCATATGCCCACATGAAACGTTTTACTAATATTTGTATACTTAGATCATATATATGATATTTAAAATGTATAAATATACTACTAATTTTTAGTACCATTACTTATTAAATATGTTAATTTAATTTAAATACGCCTTTAATGACAAATATTCGTCCGGATCTGACTTTTACTAAATTAATAAAAATACTTTTTACGTGTTAAAACCAAAGTCTTTAGAACCCATTTACTCTAAACCCTCTTAACTAAAGTCGACAAAGAGTATCCCTCATCAAAGGCCCTTAATCGAATCACCTTTGTATTACTAACACTATGGTATGTAGAGTTTATATTTTAAAGACATTGTTCACTGCACGTAAGTATAAATGTCTCATTAAATTCCATATCAACTTCTTCCCCAGTAAGTATGTAGTTAAACTGCTTGTAACAAAACAGAGTAATAATATCAGGGACTTGGAAATGGTTTGGTGAATAGTTCAGTCCTGCATTCCTCTTTCTTATAAAACATGAATACTGATAATACTAAAAGAGAGAACACTCAAGATGGTATGCCGAAATTACAAATGTGCCTTATTTGAACATTTTGATCTTTTCCGTTAATTCACTACTATTACTTTTTGTTTGTACTACCACTTGATAAATATTCTATTGCCCTAAAAACTGTTCAACAATCATTTTTACGTCCACTGTGGCATTCCTTATCCGCTAGGAAGCCGATATCTTTGGCCTTATTATCTTATCGCTTTCCAAGAACTTAACACATGGAGAGTGCAATCGGCGGTAAGTCAATCATTGGATTTGCCAGTTTGTGATCAACTATAGTAGCCATCTAACCTAAACGTAATTGTGATAAAAAAAAGTAGTGGTAGTGAAGTAACGGAAAAATAGTAGTAGTGAACACATTGAATTTATTACATATATTATGTCATGTATTGCCTTTTTGTAATATGACATCTTAGTTACGAGAGAATTTTACGGGATCGTTCAAAGAACATATTAAATTTGTATGTTAAAACCCATACATGTTCACACTTAATAGAAACATTATAGTAAGGCGCTAAGGAAATTATTCCACTTAATAAGCGTTGATTTCTTGTGGGAGAGCCATGTTAACTCACGAATTGGTGATAACGTTGTAACATGTTACGTGTCACCGATGCTTGTTAGTTACTTACTACTAATAAATCACTGCTTTGGTGACTGTACACCATTAATGTTCACAATGGGAGGCTCATGTAGGCTCATGAATTAAAGTTGGTGATAACGTTGTAACATGTTACGTGTCACCGATGCTTGTTAGTTACTTACTACTAATAAATCACTGCTTTGGTGACTGTACACCATTAATGTTCACAATGGGAGGCTCATGTAGGCTCATGAATTAAAGTTGGTGATAACGTAGTAACATGTTACGTGTCACCGATGCTTGTTAGTTACTTACTACTAATAAATCACTGCTTTGGTGACTGTACACCATTAATGTTCACAATGGGAGGCTCGTGTAGGCTCATGAATTAAAGTTGGTGATAACGTTGTAACATGTTACGTGTCACCGATGCTTGTTAGTTACTTACTACTAATAAATCACTGCTTTGGTGACTGTACACCATTAATGTTCACAATGGGAGGCTCGTGTAGGCTCATGAATTAAAGTTGGTGATAACGTTGTAACATGTTACGTGTCACCGATGCTTGTTAGTTACTTACTACTAATAAATCACTGCTTTGGTAACTGTACACCATTAATGTTCACAATGGGAGGCTCATGTAGGCTCATGAATTAAAGTTGGTGATAACGTTGTAACATGTTACGTGTCACCGATGCTTATTAGTTACATATTACTAATAAATCACTGCTTTGGTGACTGTACACCATTAATGTTCACAATGGGAGGCTCATGTAGGCTCATGAATTAAAGTTGGTGATAACGTTGTAACATGTTACGTGTCACCGATGCTTATTAGTTACATATTACTAATAAATCACTGCTTTGGTGACTGTACACCATTAATGTTCACAATGGGAGGCTCATGAATTAAAGTTGGTGATAACGTTGTAACATGTTACGTGTCACCGATGCTTATTAGTTACATATTACTAATAAATCACTGCTTTGGTGACTGTACACCATTAATGTTCACAATGGGAGGCTCATGTAGGCTCATGAATTAAAGTTGGTGATAACGTTGTAACATGTTACGTGTCACCGATGCTTATTAGTTACATATTACTAATAAATCACTGCTTTGGTGACTGTACACCATTAATGTTCACAATGGGAGGCTCGTGTAGGCTCATGAATTAAAGTTGGTGATAACGTTGTAACAGATTACATGTAGTTAAGCCTAGCTTCATTAGTTACGTACTAATAATAAATAAGACATTTTTGAACTGTGGCTCTATTTGTCAATGTTGGTGAATATAAACATGGAAAATCTGTTAATCAATTGAATTTGTGAAAGTACACGAACTGTGTAATTTTATATACTATAGTATTATATTGTTATGTCATATTATAAATATTATATATGTTTTTGATACACTCTCTAGAAAACTTGGTCGCTTTCGTTATGTTTCCAACTTCTGTTATATTGATATGTTATTAGTTTTTCATTAAATTTCATTAATATGGTTTTAAAATAAGTGTGGGTTTTATCATCTGTTACAGGTGGAGGTGGTCTCTTTACAAAACATATATTGCCTAAAGTAAACATAAATGCAGTTCGGGGTTCCTTTCATAATTGAAAGGTTCAAATCTTATATTTTAGCTGACGTATCTTAACTTGACTAGATTACAACCATATTAACGTGATAGGAGTACTTACTTTTCTCTCGTGTGATACGTTCTATACCGACAACATTCGTTAACTTGACTTAAACACACACACACACACACACACACACGCGCGCGCGCGCGCATGCATTTTTCCTAATAATAATAAATATTTATATCATACTCCAATATTTTTGTTACACTAGAATAAAGTTACTTATCTTAACAATCTCGTATCCAATAAAGTTACTTATCTTAACAATCTCGTATCCAATAAAGTTACTTATCTTAACAATCTCGTATCCAATAAAGTTACTTATCTTAACAATCTCGTATCCAGTAAAATTTCAGTTATTGTTGAAGAATAATTAATCATAGACTTTTTTTAATCTTGAAGAATTAAATTATTATTTTGAGGTCTTTGACACTTTACGTTGAAAGACAGACTTAACATTTTGTCTTTGATACACTGTCTAGAAACCTTGTTTACTTTCAGTATGTTTTCACCTATAATTTTATATTAATTGGTTTTTAGGATTTCAATTATTAAATGGTAAAATTTCATTATTATTATTTTAAAATAATAGCTACATCTATTCCAAAAACAGGTAATAAATAATAACAAAGATTAACAATGTCTTTTTCTAACTTACATACAAATTTTCAAAATAATTAACAATTAATTACTTTCTCATATTACGAGATACGATATATTTCCTGAGTAACTAAACAATATTTCAAAATTCAAACTCTCAGAAAGCTATTGAATTTCTTTTGTCAGTAATTATAACAATGAAATATCAATAAATATAAGGAGCTTAAAAATATTTTCATTTTATAGTGAATCATTTCAACGTTCTTAATCATATTAGAAATACATTTATTATTATTTAATTATTATAAATTTATGAGATGTTTTTACCTGTTTTTAAACATTGTTATCGAGAATAACCAAGCCCAAGGTACCCTTGACAATTTAATTTTAGCATCCCCAAAGGCTGAGGGTTGGAGGGCAACTCCTCCCCGACCAAGCCGTTTTAGTAATCAGTATAATCAGGTTTGTTGTGATAGCAGCCACTGGGGCTAGACTGCCCAGGATAATGTTTCCCATGAACACCGTTTCGGTAAGATTAAGTTTGCGAGGATGGTCACAAAAGCATTTTATTTAAGGGCGACATAAAAAAATACTGGCCTGGTTACAAATTCGATCGACGTTACTGTGCTATGCGTAACGTAAGGGTGGGTGGAAATAAGTGTGCTAGGTAAATATGTGGGCAATAGTCACAATTTATCAACTATTTGTTTTTTGAGGCGGGCGCCACAAGTGTGTTGGATGGATATGTGGGCTGTCACTCAAAATATATAAAATAGTAGTGTTTATATAGATGATTGACAAGAGTGTGTTGGGAACGTAAATGGGCCACAGTGTAAGGAGTGCGAGGTCTGTTGAAGGCCGTACGTTGTGTATGTGTGGGGTGAGTAGTAGGCCACAATGTTTTTATGTTGTAGGTGGAATCACTGCCACGTTTTAGATGATGGACTTAGATTAATTTTTTTTTTAATATGAAAATTTAAACCGTTTCTTACAGTGAAAAATATACAGGAAGTTATAATTTGATACAATAATGTTTTTACTTTTAATTTATTATCATTACCTAAATTTTAATTTCCTACGCGATTTTCATGTAAGCAGTAATTCACATCACACAAAAGGTGCTGTAACTTAGGTTTAATTTATAATTCTCCATTTACAATCTGACTGTAGGTAACGTTAACAATTCAGAATAGATTAATTCTTTATGAATAAATTACATAAAACCTCTAACAATGATCTCTTGATTGTCCAATTCATTACAATTTACACTATTCCTACTTCCATTTCAAAGATTTTTTAAAATCTAGATATAGTCAATACGAAAACAAATATTTCATAAATATTAATTTTGTTGATTTGGTATACACTTCTTTAATTTAATTTAATTAAACTGTACGTCTTAAGATCAGGTAAATCTGGAGGATTTTCAATTCAATTCAAGTGTTTATGTGTTTAGGAGATCTCCATTCCAAATAAAACGTTCAAATGATGGTTTTAATCACAACAATTTCCCTGGAGTTCTCTACATTGCTCGACATGATTTCTTCATCGTCCTGGGAAATCTTTCTCATTCACTTCCTATGTTAACTCACTCAGTATATGTTTGAGAAAATTGTGGTCTAAATATTACTAAGTATATATTTTTTTTATATATACTTGAATACAAAAACATTGAATATACTTTTTGACATCGTTAGAAAATGTCAAAAGTATATTTGATGAGGGGGGATTAATTTTTAGGATATTATGTGTAATGATAAATACTTAAATAAAAATTACTTCGGCCTTTTTGCTATTTTGATGTAATTTTTTTTAAATACAAAATTTTTTTAATGTCTCTTATCATTCCCCAGATAAGTAGCTATCTCCGTGTTACATGGAGGGACTTGGAAAGGAATAATTAAAATGTCAATAAGAGATAGTATATTTGACAAAACGTTATTGGGAAGTGTTTAAGGTAAAATCTGTTTATGTATATGTAAAATCTATGTATATGATCAAGCAAAATCTATAGTTCGCCCCGGTACAACTCACAAAGGCATTTTTACCTCTCGATAGAAACAATTGCAGGAGTTGATTGTGCATGATATGGCAGTAAGTAGTAAGCACAAAACTTAAATGTCTACCAGAAGTGTTTGAATATTATGGCAGTCAGAAGTAAGCACAATACTTAATTGTCTACCAGAAGTGTTTGAATATTATGGCAGTCAGAAGTAAGCACAATACTTAATTGTCTACCAGAAGTGTTTGAATATTATGGCAGTCAGTAGTAAGCACAATACTTAATTGTCTACCAGAAGTGTTTGAATATTATGGCAGTCAGAAGTAAGCACAATACTTAATTGTCTACCAGAAGTGTTTGAATATTATGGCAGTCAGTAGTAAGCACAATACTTAATTGTCTACCAGAAGTGTTTGAATAATATGGCAGTCAGAAGTAAGCACAATACTTAATTGTCTACCAGAAGTGTTTGAATATTATGGCAGTCAGAAGTAAGCACAATACTTAATTGTCTACCAGAAGTGTTTGAATATTATGGCAGTCAGAAGTAAGCACAATACTTAATTGTCTACCAGAAGTGTTTGAATATTATGGCAGTCAGAAGTAAGCACAATACTTAATTGTCTACCAGAAGTGTTTGAATATTATGGCAGTAAGTAGTAAGCACAATACTTAAATGTCTACCAGAAGTGTTTGAATATTATGGCAGTCAGAAGTAAGCACAATACTTAATTGTCTACCAGAAGTGTTTGAATATTATACTATGGCAGTAAGTAGTAAGCACAATACTTAAATGTCTATCAGAAGTGTTTGAATATTATGGCATTAAGTAGTAAACACAATACTTAAATGTCTACCAGAAGTGTTTGAATATTATGGCAGTAAGTATTAAGCACAATACTTAAATGTCTACCAGAAGTGTTTGAATATTATGGAAGTAAGTAGTAAGCACAATAATTAATTGTCTACCAGAAGTGTTTGAATATTATGGCAGTCAGTAGTAAGCACAATACTCAAATGTCTACCAGAAGTGTTTGAATATTATGGCAGTCAGTAGTAAGCACAATACTTAAATGTCTACCAGAAGTGTTTGAATATTATATTATGTCAGTCAAAATGGTTATACACAAATGTCTAGTGTTATTAAAGTCTGCTACAAATCTGGATTATTCATTATATGTTTGTAGTAGCTCAGCTTTTTTAATTATATTATTAAATGCCATTGAATATGTACATTTTCAAATAATGATACATAAGCTACATGCACGTTTGTCTGCAATTGCAAAACGTTTATTGAGAAACGTCTTATTTATGTACTTTATGTGTATATGTTGTTATTAGATTGTTAAATTGGTTGTACAAGTATTACTCTCAGATATATTAAAATATCATGTCGAAATATCAAATCTCTCAACCTCAAGCTCACGCTGTTAGATTTGTTTACAGTACAACGTTTTGCACGAAACAAATATACGGAATTCATGCGCGTTTATCTAAATTACTTTTTACAGTGATTTAAATGAGTTTACGTACATTTTATCTACTTAAACGTGTTTGAAAATATTTATTCAAATATTATGTTCCTTACTGACATGAGGCATACAAATACATGATACGCACAGGGACTTACCAATTTTGTATCAAATTGTTTATGATTCTCTTATAAAGAAAATATCAACTTCTATAGGAAATGCAATAAAGGTGTAGCTGCAATAACATTTACATACGCTTATTAACAACACAACAGAACATATAAGAAGTAATCGGCAACCACGGTTTGTATACAAATAGCAGACATCAACATTGCCGAGAGAACGTAGCAGCAATAACATTTGCCTATGCTCATTTACAACAGAAAATACAAGAAGTAATCGGCAACCACAGTTTGTATACAAATAGCAGATATCAGCACTGCTGAGAGAACGTAGCAGCAATAACATTTGCCTATGCTCATTTACAACAGAAAATACAAGAAGTAATCGGCAACCACAGTTTGTATACAAATAGCAGATATCAGCACTGCTGAGAGAACGTAGCAGCAATAACATTTGCCTATGCTCATTTACAACAGAAAATACAAGAAGTAATCGGCAACCACAGTTTGTATACAAATAGCAAAACATCAGCACTGCCGAGAAAACGTAGCAGCAATAACATTTGCCTATGCTCATTTACAACAGAAAATACAAGAAGTAATCGGCAACCACGGTTTGTATACAAATAGCAAACATCAGCACTGCCGAGAGAACGTAGCAGCAATAACATTTGCCTATGCTCATTTACAACAGAAAATACAAGAAGTAATAGGCAACCACAGTTTGTACACAAATAGCAGACATCAGCACTGCCGAGAGAACGTAGCAGCAATAACATTTGCCTATGCTCATTTACAACAGAAAATACAAGAAGTAATCGGCAACCACGGTTTGTATTCAAATATCAGACATCAGCACTGCCGAGAGAACGTAGCAGCAATAACATTTGCCTATGCTCATTTACAACAGGAAATACAAGAAGGAATCGGCAACCACGGTTTGTATACAAATAGCAAACATCAGCACTGCCGAGAGAACGTAGTTGCAATAACATTTGCCTATGCTCATTTACAACAGAAAATACAAGAAGTAATCGGCAACCACGGTTTGTATACAAATAGCAAACATCAGCACTGCCGAGAGAACGTAGCAGCAATAACATTTGCCTATGCTCATTTACAACAGAAAATACAAGAAGTAATCGGCAACCACGGTTTGTATTCAAATATCAGACATCAGCACTGCCGAGAGAACGTAGCAGCAATAACATTTGCCTATGCTCATTTACAACAGGAAATACAAGAAGGAATCGGCAACCACGGTTTGTATACAAATAGCAAACATCAGCACTGCCGAGAGAACGTAGTTGCAATAACATTTGCCTATGCTCATTTTCAACACAACATAAAATACAAGAAGTAATCGGCTACCAAGGTTTGTATACAAATACTGTAGCATACATCAGCACTTCCGAGAGAAGGTAGCAGTAGTGGCAGACCAGGCACTCTGGCACAGTGAATAAATTACACGCTCTGTTGAGCATGACCCGGAAGTGACGTCATAATCAGCCAACCATGAAGTGACGTCATAATCAGCCAACCATGAAGTGACGTCATACCTATGACGTCATTGTTTTCAAGGTCATTTGAAAGTTTAAAAAAAATCTAATTAATTTTTATTATTAATAATAAAAATTATTAATAATAAAAATTAATTAGATTTTTTTTATTTTCTTTATTTTTTTATTTTATTTTTTATTGAAAATGTTATTTACAATTTAATTTTAAACTATTATTTACGTACTAAAATTATGTACAATAATTATTTACAAACAAAAATGCTTAACATGTATTTCTAAATTCTGTGCCAGAGTGCCTGGTTTGCCACTACTGCAATAAATATTAAAAATATTATTTGCAATTTTTTTTTATTAATTAAATATAAATATTTGTAACAAACACATTTAAAAATAATTGTTAACTATATTAAAAGTTTATTTAAAATGTTTTGTTAAATACAAATAATTTAGTTTTTATTACAAATTAAAAATAAAAAAGAAGTTCTTAAAAGTAAATTTTTTTTTACTAAGATGGATGGTTCATTCTTCTTAATGCCAATGCTTCTTGAATTCTCCGTTCATTAGATAATAAAGTTTCTTGCTGCCTTCTTCGATTTTGTTCAATTTGATTAATACGAAAGAGAATTAAATTTGAATTTGTTGTTACAATGCTTTCTTGAATCGGTTGATTTCTGTCTATTTGTTCTTCTGGAAAAGTGTGAGGCGCTGTAGTTGAAGTAATATTAAAGTGTTGATGCCGCCTTCTTCGATTTTGTTCAATTTGATTAGTACGAAAGAGAATTAAATTTGAATTTGTTGTTACAATGCTTTCTTGAATCGGTTGATTTCTGTCTATTTGTTCTTCTGGAAAAGTGTGAGGCGCTGTAGTTGAAGTAATATTAAAGTGTTGATCATTATCCATAATAATTTTGTTAACTGTTTCGGAAGAGGCTTTGCAGTGGAATAAGTTTGTCCCGACCCGTACAAACAGTTTTATAACACGCAATAAATTTTTAATAAAGTTTGTGAAATGAGCAAGCACCTGCTTCTGATGGTTTGATAAGAAAACAAGACTATCTTTTGAGCAGCGTCGAGTCTTCCGGTTGTTCCTCGTTTAATTTTAATGACTATCCGGTTGCAATCACCTGTCAGTAGTCCAAATTAATTTTAAACCTAAATTGTAAATGTAGGTTTATATTGTTTTTAATATTACATTTTAATTTGGTTAGATAGTGTTTTTTCATCTTTGTTTAAATTGTATTTGTTTAACTAATTGTTTAAAATTGTAGATGAAATTGTATTTTTCTAAAGTGGAGTAATGTTTAGTTAATTATGTATATTTTCAAAAACCGATAAACGGTAAATGAATTGTTAGCTCATGCTAGATAGCAAGCTAGCGATAGAATGAGGGCAACATATGTGTTACATCTAGTTAAATAAAACCTGACTCTAATAAATTTAAAAAATTAAATTTAGCAAGGAACCATCTGTTAAAACCGTTGTTTCTTTATAAAGTTTAATAACCCGCTCCAACCGATTTGACAATCACTTATCTGTTTTTCTAAAATGTATTATTAATTAAAAAATTCTAATCATTGATATATTGTTTGACTCTACTAGGATTATTACACTCTCAATTAATAGTTTTTGAAGCATATTACTATTTTGAATTCTATTGTTGTTACTTTCAGTGTATTATTTTAAGTCAATGTTTAAAATAAACTAAAGGAATTAATACACTCCAACATAATACAACATCCAGTTTAAAAACAAATACTTTAAAATATTATTATTAAAAACAAACGTGTTTTACAGATAGTATTATTGAAAAATTAGAAGTATTTTAAAACTGTACAACATTTGGTTCATAAACAGCTGTTTTTAGTAGTCCGTTACCTTGATGGCGAACAGATGTTTGAAATAGCCCGCTTTCAGTTTGAATTTTAATAAATGACGATCAGTGTGCAAATAACTGTAATTATACATTCACCCTCTTGTTGAATTTAAAATTTGTTTTCTACTAACTGTCTTTTGTAAATTAATTTTAAACTCAACTTCTTTTAGCAAAGAACATCTGTCTCTTCCTTTCCTAAATTTTTGTTTTACAAAATTATTTTGACGAATGAAGTGATAAATAGAGCCCACATGTCTGTACGGTTATCCATTCCTTTCCATTCCCTTGTAGAGGTCACTATACCGTATTGCATCTTGTTCTTTGTGCATGCATTAAACACTAACCTTTGGTGTAGTAGTATTTATTTCTTCTTAGATCTTTTCTAAAATAACATTCTTTTATTCAAGCAGAGTTTTATTATTAAATATGTTTTTTCAGGATATTTTACAAAAGTGTATATCTAAGTATAGAAAATTTATTTAACAAAAGTTGTTTCATTGAATAAGATATTGATGGAATTTGTGGAAATATAACTCACATGAATTGAGAATTTTTCCCGTCCTCAAAAACTTCTTGAAACACTTGAGTTAAATAAATTAGTTTATTTTGATATATACCTTTTATTATATATTAATAAAAATGTATTTTTCAGGAGCACAGTTGTATTATTAATTTTGTTCGTTTCAGCTTATTGTGCATATCAAAATATAGAAATTTAACAAAAGTTGTTTCATTGAATAAGATATTGATGGAATTTGTGGAAATATAACTCACATGAATTGAGAATTTTTCCCGTCCTCAAAAACTTCTTGAAACACTTGAGTTAAATAAATTAGTTTATTTTGATATATACCTTTTATTATATATTAATAAAAATGTATTTTTCAGGAGCACAGTTGTATTATTAATTTTGTTCGTTTCAGCTTATTGTGCATATCAAAATATAGAAATTTAACAAAAGTTGTTTCATTGAATAAGATATTGATGGAATTTGTGGAAATATAACTCACATGAATTGAGAATTTTTCCCGTCCTCAAAAACTTCTTGAAACACTTGAGTTAAATAAATTAGTTTATTTTGATATATACCTTTTATTATATATTAATAAAAATGTATTTTTCAGGAGCACAGTTTTATTCTCAATTTTGCTCATTTTAGCTTATTGTGCAAAAGCGCATATAAAAATATAGAAATTTAACAAAAGTTGTTTCATTGAATAAGATATTGATGGAATTTGTGGAAATATAACTCACATGAATTGAGAATTTTTCCCATCCTCAAAAACTTTTTGAAACATCTGGAGTTAAATAAATTTAAATATTTGAATATGTACAGTTTTTTACAAAAAGATTATTTAATAATAATTATTAGTAATAAATAAACATATTACACAATAATAGTAATAAAAACTTCGATAAAAATAAACACATCACCCGACAAAAACACATAAAATACAGATTGATGTCTGTGTTTTCACTGCTAATTTAAGAATTCGCAGAACGTTTCCTTACGCGTTCTCAATTTTTTGTTAGCAGAACATTTATACATTTTTCTTGTTATAACATATACGACACTGTACATAACATTATTATACCTCAATGTATAATTATATTTAGCTATGTGATACAGGTTTATTGCCTTTATCATATACTTTATATTTTAATTTACAAGTAAAGATTGTACATTGTTGCTTAGCTAAAGCAACAATGTATTTCTTTGCTAAGCAGGTGATAATATAAAAATTATACACTACATACAAGACATTTTTTTTGCTGAGTATTAAATAAAAGCGCGTCAGTCAATAACAATTTACAAATGTCTTAACGATATTAGAAAAAAATACTTTGAATAATATACGTACTTGTTAGTGATTAACTTGCTATGTTACCTGCTCCCACTTAGGTTATAATAAAGTGGGATATTGAAAAACCAGTCAAATTTCAATATTAACAAGACTACATTCACATTTTCAACTTTTTTGTCACATTTTGTACAATACAACACTTTAAATAAAAAGAAATAGCCGCCTTGTTTTGTTTCGGCAATGTTTTCATATTCATGGCCTGATATGAAAATAATGTCTATCGACAAAACAAGACGACTAAAAAAATTTTAATTACTACCTGACCTTGAATTTATGTAAATGACTTTGTTCATTTTATAATTGTATCAAAGTAATTGCTGTTTATAAAGCATAAAGGAAAACAGCTGCAAATACTCAACTTTTGTCATGCAAGTTCATATTTTTCACTACTTAACATTAATTAAATGGTATAAAAGGGAGCATCATTTTGAAATTGCAATCACTTTGTTTTGTACTCTACACAAGACAGTGGTTCTCTTTGCTATAAAACTTTAGTTCTTTGTGTTTTTTATCATCGCTAGTTTTAAAAGTTTTATTTAGAATTTGTATTTATCTGTTAAAATAATTTTAAATATCAATTCAGCAAATTTATTTTACTACACCTAAATTTTTACATCTTTTTAAATTTATTAAAATTATATAAGTATTACATTATGTCTTTGGACGAAGCTAAACTTTTTTACTCTATGCCTGTTATAAATCTAGTGTCACCGATTAAAACACCGCCAATAAAAGAAGAAGTTGTTTTAATGTCTTTAAATTGGGCCGACCCCAAACAGAAGCTACTAGAAATAGAAGCCGAAACGAAAGAAAATAAAGATGATAAGTTAGCTTCACTAGTAAAAGAAATTAATCTAGACTCTGAAGACCAAAAAATACAAACACTAAACGATAAAATATATGAAAATTTCAAAAAAAATCACCCTTCACAAAATTGTACTAAAACTAAATACCTTCCAGATCTTCCAACAAACAAGACAAAACAAAAAAATCGACCAAAACAAATATGCAAATTTATTTTAGTAAAGGGTTCCAATAAAGGAAAGCAGTGTACGTCCATAGTGGCTAAAAATAGTCATTTTTGTCATGCACACACTTCGAAATCTTCTCCAATAAAAATAAAACAACCGGATCATCAAACCAAATGTTACATACAAAAAATTGAAGAACTCGAAAACAAACAGATGAAATTAGAAAAAAAAATTAACTTCTTGCTACAAAAAAATATGCAACTGTGCGTAAAAGCTAAAAAACCAATAAGAATTAATAAATTAAACAAAAAGTGCAGCTACATTTTTAAAGAAATATTACAATCCAACATTGTTCTTTTTGAAGTTGAAGAAACGAAGAAAAAAATCAAAGTTAAAGTTCCTCAAAAAATGATGATTGAAAAAATGGATAAAATAAAATTGAATTTTAACGTGGCTGCTAAAAAATTTTCATGGAATAATTAAACGTAAGAAAGACCGCTTAAAATTTATATTTCGAAATATTAACAGAAAACAAAATTTATTATTGGTAAACAAACAAAGCGGTCGTATACTATTTGTAAATCATATTTATTTGATTATAATAAATATATATGATTTCCAAATTACGTATACCTGATGAGACTAAATGAAGTCGAAACTGCTATTGTAATGCTATAAATGTTGCGGCTACAAAGTACAATTTCTTTAAAGAACAGCTATGCTTATTTACTAACAAAGCCTGCACACTCATTAAATTTTTATATTCATACTTAATGTAATTACTCACTAACTAGGGTTTTAGATCAAATTAATAATTAACAACATTTTTATTTGCTAATTATGATGCAAACTTTTTTCTTATATATGGTTTATTGTGTAATATATATGTACCTGTAGTAGAATTCCTTATTGATTAACCACACTTTAAAATACAATGACAAACACTTTCTAACTTTTTTTAGTAAACTGATAATAATCGAAATTTACTCTTAATTATCGAATGATGTTCGCATATTTTAATCTAGAACTTTAAAAAGAATAGACATGTTATTTAAACGCCATACTAACATTACGATACGTTTTAATCTAACTCAAAGCTCAAACTAAAATCGCAGCAAGGTGATCTGTCGGGTACAAAAACAGGATTTCATCCTTGCTTCATTAAAGAATGCAACCTATTTTCAAAGTTGCTTAGAAACCAGTTCTACCGACGGACTATAGAATTGAACATCGTAACGCTTTCTGTCGGATTTCTACGGAAGCTGTACCAGTTCAAGCCATACAAAGAAATATGTGGAACATTGTGTTTTATTCGTAAATATCATGTCCTATATAGAAATGTAAATGCACTTCTATAACTTTTGTAAAATGAATAACAGTAAGTGGGAGATATAATTACTAATTACAGTTAACAGACTATATAAAACGTATTTTGTTATAAAACAATTCAGTATGCTGTAGTAATGTCAACAAACAACATGTCTTGTGTTAGCTCGAGCAATATTAAACCTCTTGGTATAGGAATCATAATTATAAAAAGAATTATCAACAGTTTAGAAACTTTGAGAGAGTTTAGAAAATTATGGGCATCACTTTGCGAAAAATATACAAGGAAAAATATCAAAGTCGTTCTGTTTAAACGCAGCAGTAATGGAGTTTGTGTTGAGCAGGATTATAGTTTGTACTACTTGATTGCTCCAAGACCATTATTTCTTCAACCAGGAATTTGCTATGTGAATGTGACAATAACTATTGAACCTTAAAATAACTGAAATATTTACCTGGACTGTTTAACTTTTCTTGATCTTCCGGCATACAACTTTAGGAAATTTGGTTGGTTCATAAAACCAACCAAATTTCCGCTTAATCATCTTTGTCCTTGACCGAAATACATTAATTATCCCATCATAATAAATATAATTAACTTCTTTAAATAAGTATAAGAAATATTAGCTATCTAATTGTAGACTTTGTATATATATAAAGTCACAAATTGACATAAAAGCTCTAACTAGTATAAGATTAAAACGAATCAAAGGTTTGCGTCAGACATTCTTTAAATAAAATTGTAAACTGTTTATCAGTATTAGCTAATTTTGACGCCACTTCTGACACAGTTGTGTAATCTACAATAATAAGCTAAAATATTCTATTGACTCTACGTGGTTTGAATTTTTTTTATTTATTTATTTTAATGTTATAAAGGTAAAATAATTTTATTAAAATTTAATTATCAGCTTTTTTTGTTCTCTTCTTCAACAAACAAACGTCTTCTAACTCTGTATCTTTAAATAAATGGTTGTATTTCAGCCAAAACCTGCCCTTTTGCTGTTTTTTATTAATGAGTTAAATTTTTTGATTGCTATATTTCCTCTTTTTCATTTTCAAAGTCCACTTCGTTATTCTCTTTTAATATTGTTTCAAAATAAGTTTCTGCAGAGATTGACAAATGTATTAAGAAAAGCCATGTTACAAAAGTAATGAGTTAATAATAAAATGTACTTGTTTTATACCCCGGACTGACATTATAAAAGTGGTTTACAAAAATGTGTTTTCGCTTAACTTTAAAATAATTATCTTTATAAAAATACTCTTTAATGTAACAATTATATACTTACATAGGAACGTTACGATTACAATGTTGGAATATATTAGTAAAATGTCAGTAGTATGTATTTAAGGGTTCCACACATGCATGTTTACAATTACAAAATAGTTCTTGATGTTTCATCCTAGCGGGAATATAAAAAATTACATTTTTATAATAGTAGTATAGTTTTCATGGTTCTGAGCAGACAAAAATGAAATAATTATTTATCCACTTTTTAAAGTTATTAAAGAGTTACAGTAAGTACAGCAATTACATTAAGTGTGTTTGCTTCTGATTTGATTTTTTTTTTTTTTTTTTTTTTTTTTTTTTTTTTTTTTTTTTTTTTTTTAGGATAAAAGGTTATAATCGTTTATTTCTCTTCAGCCTGTTATTCTTCCTCCTCATCGGTGGGGGGAAATAATTGCCTTCTCACTCTGTCTCTTCTTACTTCAAAAATTTCGTCCAGAAATCTGCCTGGTGGAGTTTCTGCTGCTTCACCTCCTGGGCTGGTTTCAGGCGATGGTGAGATTGTTGACATTACTTCTTCCCCATCAGAACTATTAACTTCTTCCATGATGTTTTGGAAGAAGCTATCACTTAGTCGTTCCAAACCATTTAATGGAGGCATTGTTGCAATGGTAAGCGTCAACGGTGAATGTGTTCCTTAAAGGGGCTTGCGTGTATTTATGTTTTTTGTTTCAGAACAAATTAATATTTTGCTAACGAAAGTGGTTATCCTCCACATATGTCTTATAGTTCATACGTTATTAATGCAAATTATATTTTTTGCTAACAAAACCAGCTGCTTGATCCGTGTCTGTCTCAGTCCAGTGTAAGACTTCACAGCAACGTGTGCTTCTCCGCACAATGGATTATGTTTGCTCATTTTGTGGTGAGAACTTTCACGATGAATGGCTTTTAGTGGCGCATAAGGAATTGTTTCATGACAACTCTCAATGTGGAAGATCAGATGTGACTCAATATGCAGCAGTTTCGCTTCCAAGAAATCAACAGCAACAAGAACACAGGTCTACTCAGCAACAGTGTACATATTATCAACCAACAACAAGTAGCACATATGAATGTATAATTCCTCAATATGGAAGACCAAGTGTTATTCAATATGCAGCACCTTCAACTCCAAGAAATCAACAGTGTACATATTATGTCCCATCAACAAGTAGCTCATATGAATGCAAGGTTTCCGCAGAAGCATTAGAAGGAAAAGTAGTTAGACATTACACTATAAAAAATACGCACAATTATAATTTAAATAATTTCTTTAATGCAACACAAGAAGAAATTGAAAGAGTGTTAAAACGCGAATTGGATCGCTTGCATCTTATCAAGTTTGGCTTTGTACTTGACACTATGTTTATTAATGTGCAAGAAGTAACATCTTTAAGAAGTTTTGTAACAAAGAATCGACAAATAGTTATGGAGTCAAACATACAAGATCATATACAAGAGTGTTTTCAAGAAATAGTATCTAAAATCATTGAGCATGAAGGACTAGGAAGTGGTTGGTCATTGTTACATGTAATTGGTTTAGATGTAAGAGTGCATAAACATGGATATGGAAATAGAGGTTCTACTTTTATTCCTTTGCCGAAAAAAATCCAAAACACCAAATCTTGTATTAATGTAAAAAATTTAAATAATGAATGTTTCAAATATGCAATGGTATGTAAATTTGTACAAAACGGGCTTAACCCACAACGAGCTAGTTGTGCTAAATATAACCAATACAAAAACAAATATGATTTTTCTGGTCTTCAATACCCAGTTTCTGTAAAAGATATTGCCAATTTTGAAAAAAGAAATGTGCAAGTGAGTGTAAATGTTTTTGGATTGGATAATTCAAACAATGTATATCCTTTGAAAATTGTCAAAGAAGAAAAAAATGATCACACGGATTTGTTGTTAATAAAAAAAGGAGACAAATCGCATTATGTTTTTATTAAAGATTTCAATAAACTAGTTCGTAGTCAAGTTACAAAATATCATTGTGGTGCAATTACAGTGTGCAAAAGATGTTTTGCATATATTAATAAGATGGCTCTTAAGGGGGGTAATAAATGGTTGGTTGAGCATTTAGTTTTTTGCGGCAAACAAACTCCTGTTAGGACTATACTACCAAAACCTTCAAATGCAATTTTAAAATTTAAACAAATCGCTCATCAATATCGAGTGCCAATAGTTGTTTATGCTGACATGGAAGCATCATTAATCCCCATAAATGTATTAGATGGAGAACAAACCTCAAGAATTAAGTACCAAAATCATCAACCAAACAGTTATTGTCTACTAATGAAATCATACTTAAGCGAAGATCATCTCAACAATTTTGGATTGTCATCGAAACCTGTTGTTTATAGAGGAGATAATGTCGCAAAAGTATTTTTGAATCATTTGTATGATATTGCGCAAAAAGTAGAATTGTTGTACAGTTACAAAGTGCCTATATTCCAGTTGACTGACATAGAAAATGATTACCACAATTTAGCAAATACCTGTTACATTTGTGAATCACATTTTACAAATGACAATATAAAAGTACGTGATCATGATCATCTGACAGGCAAATATCGAGGGCCTGCATGCAATAGTTGTAACCTAAACTTTAAATTGCCTCAATTTGTACCTATAATTTTTCATAACCTTAGCAACTACGATGCTCATTTCATCATTCCTGAGTTGGGGCGAGATCAAGGGAAGATTGATGTTCTTGCTACAACAACTGAAAAATTCATCAGTTTTTCCAAAAAGGTCAACAAAATTAAATTAAGATTTTTAGATTCATTTCGATTTCTACCTTCAAGTCTTATGACTTTGTCAGCTAACTTATCAACAGACGAGTTAATAGAAACTAAAAAAATTGTAGATAATGGTAAATTGGACTTGGTTTTACGAAAAGGAGTTTTTCCGTACGATTATATTGACAGTGCTGCTCGTTTTTTGGAAACTCAATTACCAGCACGTGAAGCATTTTATAGCAAGTTAACTGAAAGTGAAGTAGCAGAAGAAGATTACAACCATGCACGTAAAGTCTGGTCAGAACTAGAAATAAAAAGTTTAGGGGATTACAGCGATTTCTACGTAAAACTAGATGTCACACTGCTCACAGATATTATGGAAGAGTTTCGTAACACTTGTTTGTCATCATACGGACTGGATCCTTTGCACTCCTACACATCGCCAGGTTTTGCTTGGCAAGCCATGTTGAAGGAAACCAAATGTAAATTGCATCTTCTAACTGACATAGACATGATTTTAATGGTGGAAAGTGGAATAAGAGGAGGTTTAACGCAGTCTGTTACCCGATACGTTAAAGCAAACAACAAATATCTCCCAGATTACAATGTGGAAAAAGAAAGTATTTATCTTGGCTACTTTGATAGCAACAATCAATATGGTTGGGCAATGACAAAGCCACTACCTTACGGAAACTTTAAATGGGTAAACCCTAAAGATATAAGAGATATTTTACAAGCTCCCCAACACGGAGACAAAGGATATATTTTAGATTGTGATTTTATTTATCCATTGGATTTACATGATCATCATTACGATCTGCCATTGTTACCCCACACAATGAAACCACCTGAAGGTAAATTCAATAAACTTATGATGACGTTGGAAAACAAAACTAGATATATAGCACACTTTTGGACAGTTCAACAAGCATTACAATTAGGTCTTAAAATTAGCAAAGTACACCGTGCATTGGAATTTTCTCAATCATGTTGGCTTGAACCTTATATAACTGCTAATACTATAAGAAGAACTAATGCTACAACGGCGTTTAAAAAAGATTTCTTCAAACTAATAAACAACAGCATATTTGGAAAATGTTTAGAAAATCAAAGGAAACATAAAAATGTACAATTGGTGACTGATCCAAAAAAGTTAATAAAACTAGTACAAAAACCAAATTTTCAAACTAGCATAGTTATAAATAAAAATTTAGTAGCCGTTAGCATGGAGAAGACTGTAATTAAAATGAATAGACCTTTGTATGTGGGAATGTCCATTTTAGATATATCGAAAACTCTTATGTATGATTTCCATTACAACAAGATGGTAAGCTATTATGGAAGACCAAACATTGGCATTTGCTACATGGACACGGACGCTCTACTTTACTACATTAAAACTAATGATATGTATGCAGACTTAAAATGTTTTCCCTATAAGAATGATTTCGATTTGTCAGATTACCCAGCCAATCATCCTTCATACGACTACGGTGTAAATAAAAAGGTTCTAGGCAAATTCAAAGATGAATGTTGTGGAACTCCAATTGCTGAAGTAGTTGCGTTGATGCCTAAAATGTATGCAATAAAACTGGCATCATCTGACAATGGAAACGATGTAATTGTCAAAAAAGCTAAAGGAATAAAATCTACATATATTAAAAAACACATTATGTTTGAAGATTACAAAAAATGTTTGTTTGAAAACAAAACTTATTCGGCAACATACAACACAATCAGAAGTTTTAACCACAAATTATTTAGTATTACTGAAAAGAAGACATGCTTAACATCGAATGACGATAAAAGAAAAGTGTTAGATGATGGAATACATACTTTGCCATATGGACATTACATTTTAGAAGATTAAATTAAAAAAATGTAAATATGAAATGTATATAAGAAAAAAAAATAGTGTTTTTTGTATAAGTACGTCGTGGCCATGATCTACTAATTGGATGAGTATTGTTATTAGTACGAGAATTGACATAAATATATAAGCTGAATTACAACAAAATAAATCACTTAACAGTACACTTTCAGACTTAACGTAAGTGATGAGATTGTTTTCTCGATGGGAACGAAAAAGGAAATAATTAAAGAGTTGCACCGTCCAGCGAGAAGATTGTTCCCTAGACGGAGTACAGTTGTTAAAAATATAAATGATTTACATCAAGCGGATCTGGTTGAAATGATACCATACAACCGAATAAATAAAGGATACAAGTACATACTGACAGTTATAAATTGCTTCACAAAAGTTGCTAATGCATATCCATTAAAGAACAAAACTGCCAAATCTGTTACGAAGGCAATGGAAAATTATTTGACAAACCTTCGAAATACTGTAAAACATTTGCAAACTGATATGGGCAAGGAATTTTACAACTCTGAGTTTGAGAAGTTAATGAAAAAATTTAACATTAACCATTATTCAACGTATAGTGACATGAAGGCGGCTATAATTGAACGATTTAATCGCACATTAAAAGCATCTATGTACAAAACATTTTCACTGCGTGGTACTTACAAATGGCATGACATTTTAAAAGACCTAATAAATGAATACAACAATAAAGTTCATAGAACTATCGGTATGAAACCAATACAAGTAAACCGAGCAAACGAACATGTTGTAAGGGAAAGAATTCGAAAAGCAACTTTACCAAAAAGTGAAAGAAGACAACCGCATAGATTTTTTATCAGTGATAGTGTTCGCATTAGTAAAGCAAAAAATATATTCAGCAAGAAATATTTACCTAATTGGACTAATGAGGTGTTTACTGTTTATAGAGTACAACCAACTGTACCAGAAACTTACATTTTGAAGGACAAAGATGGCAAAATTTTACACGGAGGATTCTATGGTCATGAATTATTAAAATCCAAAGTAGGTGATGTATATTTAGTTGAAAAGGTTCTAAAGAAAAAAGGAAATAAATTGTTAGTTCGTTGGTTAGGCTTTGAAAAATCAGAAGACAGTTGGGTAAATAAAAGCGATGTCTTGTAATCTGGAACAGCATTACTTCATTGCCTTCTCTGTGAATAACATGGAAGTAAAAATATTAATATGAAAATAATTTCGCAAGAAAATAAATTACCCGTACATAACATCGATGGATTAACTGTCGATGGTGTCACCGGTAGTAAAAGTAAACATGGAACACTACTACCCGACAGTATACGTTGCATTATTAGTGGCCCTTCCAATTGTGGTAAAACTAATTTAGTATTTAACATGTTGACAAACTCAAATGGATTGCATTTTAAAAACGTTTACATATTTTCAAAGTCTTTAAACCAACCAAAGTACCAATTGATGGAAAAGGTTCTACTAGATACAAATGAGATATCACTGTTCAAGTATACAGCCAACGAAGATATAATTGAACCTCAAAATGCAAAACCTTACTCGATTTTTATATTTGACGATGTATCTACCGAAAATCAGAACATGGTTCAAAAGTATTTCACTATGGGTAGACATAATAACATTGATTCCATTTACATTGGACAAACCTACAGTAAAATTCCAAAACAATTAATTAGGGATAATGTAAATCTTATGATACTGTTTAAACAAGATGAAACAAACTTAAAACATATTTATAATGATCACGTGGGAAGTGATATGACTTTCAATGATTGGAGAAATCTTTGCAATAAAGCATGGCAAGACAAATACGGGTTTTTTGTCATTGTCAAAGATTATTCAATTAATAACGGTCGATATCGGGTTGGTTTTGATAAGTATGTAATATTAACTTGATAATATAATACCCGTTTCAGTATTAGTTTGACTGTTGACCATTCAAGATGGAAAAGCAAGAACGGTTGACTAAACAAATAAAGGAGCTCAGTGATTCGATAAAAAGAAAAACGCAAGCATTGAAATCTAATATTTCTGAACAAGAAGCGTACTTAGAATCGACTTTCAAACCAGTCGTAGGTCCATTACAAGAAATAAGTAAAAAGCTGACGGCTTCAGATATTGAAAGGAAAGAGCTTTTACCAAAAGCTAAATCAAATTATGTAAAGGAAGAAGAAGAAGATGATGATGATGATGAAGGTGAGGAAGAGGAAATAGAAAGCGAAAACGAGGAATTGTCTGAGGGTATGGAAACAGAAGCAGAAACTAGTTTAGTACAACCACATACCCCTTCCAGATTGAGCCTTATCGGTCGCGATATAAGAGAAAAAGGTTTATTAACTCGGAAGTATGTTTTAAAAATGTTGCATTCTTCTGCACCAAAACGAAAATATCATGTTTTTGGTGCAAGATTAGAAGACGAAGGACTAATGATTGGAAACAGTAAATTAACTATTGATGAATCGGATAATTTGCAAATAGACAATAAAATGTTTAAAGGCACCCCTGGTTTGTTTGAATTAATATTTACTTCTGACCCTAAAAAGTACACGACTAAAGACTTGCAAACATATAAAAATATTTTATTAGCTACAAATGCTCATAAAAAGAACTACATGGACTCATTACCAGTACACAAAAACACATCTATAAAATATAAAAAGATTGTTTCTAAATTATTTCCTACCAGAAAGTATAGCCTGACTTCATCTTCACCAATGGGGCAAGGATTAAAAATGAGAAGTGCGTATGATACTAATATCATATATTATAATGATGTAAACAAACTAGTAAATAGAATGCGTTTGTTATACGAAGCCAAAGAAGCTGGACACTCAGGAGTTGATAATGAAATTATTGCATTAACTGACGAATTAAGAAAATCAGGGTATATACTGTAAGAAAAGGAGAACTAAATTTCAGTATGTGATTATTGTTCAGTGTAAACACATGAAAACGAGTTAATCTTTTAAATAACAATGAATGGTACTACAGAGGTCAGTCGCAAGCAGACGTTCGTGAGGCACGGAGGTGGCTTACAATCCTTTGTAACTTCTGCAATTAAGAAAATACCAATTGCAGATATAGTTAATACTGCTATAGACCATCTACCAATAGAATTGCACGTGCCTGGAGGGTATCAGTATTGTGGTCCTGGGACTAGGCTAAAAGCACGTCTAGCACGAGGAGACCGTGGTATAAATAAGTTAGACGAAGCCTGTAAGGAACACGACATAAGCTATTCGAAGTATAGTGATTCTGAGCATAGATCTATCGTGGATAGAGCATTAGCGGAAAAAGCGTGGCAAAGAGTTAAATCAAGTGACGCTAGCATTGGTGAAAGGGCTGCAGCACTAGCAGTAACTGCAGCAATGAAAGCTAAGACAGCTATCGGTGGTGGAAGTAGGAGAAGGAGAAGAAATAGAAAGCGCAACCAAAATAAAAAAAGAGGTGGCAACATCAAAAGACGCAGAAATAGGAATAATAAAAAAAAAATTCAAACCTGTGGTCAATGATAAGATCGGGAAAAGGATTGTATCTGAGACCATACCGACGTGCGTATTAAATAAACAGCATAAATTAATTATTCCAAACAAAGCTTTAACAAACAATGAATTATTGAAATATGCAACATGTTTGAAAATACCCTTTTTCAGAGGAGTTTTTATGTTGGATGATTTACCGAAATCAATATGGAAAAATGAAACAGCAATAGTTAACTTGGACAAAACCAGTGGGCCTGGAACACATTGGGTCTGTTATAAAAAACTCCATAATACAGTATTCTATTTTGATAGCTTTGGAAATATACCACCACCTCTCGAATTAATGAAATATTTTAAAAACTCACGAAAAATTATGTATAACATCACCCGAGTACAAGATTGGAATACAGACGTGTGCGGTCATTTATGTTTAGACTTCTTAGCTAGCAGCGCCAGTAGCTATTAAGATGTCTTCTTACACAGTTACATTAAACAGTAAGTCTTCTATTTTAGAAACAACCCTCTTTCCAGCATTACGACTTTCAGAAAGTAAAGAATGGGAAGCAGCTTTGTTAGATTTTACCACATTCAATTCAATACCGAATGTAAGTGAAGGATTAAACAACAAAATTTACTATTACAAGAGTAAAGATGACAAAGGTAATTTAATTGATGATCATGTTATAAGTCTGAGCACAGGTGCTTATGAAATTGATGACATCAATAAAGTTTTACAAAAGAATCTTGGAGAAAAAAACATCAAAATAGAAGCAAACAACAGTTTGCTTAAAGCTGAAATAACAAGTAAATATTACATCGATTTTTCAAAGCCCAATTCAATAGGTTCACTTTTAGGGTTTCCAACATCAGCAAAGGTATTGGAACCAAATGTAACACATATAGGTGTTAACACTGTGAATATAATTCAAGTGAATGTGATTAATATAAGTTGCAATATAATTCAAGGTTCTTATCTAAATGGTGTGAATAAACATATTTTACACTCATTCTATCCAACTGTTGAACCCGGCTTTAAAATTGTTGAAAAGCCTCATAACCTCGTGTACCTACCGCTTAGCACCAGTCACATATCAGACATAGTACTGAATGTATTAGATCAAGACGGTAATCAAGTTGATTTTCGAGGTGAAACTATAACCGTAAGGATTCATATTAAATCTAGTAATTAAAAAGGTAATATGGGTTTGTCATTTATTAATAAGGATTCAGACGGAGAGCAACTCACTTCGTGTTCATTCGCTGACCAGTTAACAAGCGATAACATAGAATTTTTAAAACAGCTTGGATTTGACATTCAACAAAATGGATATACTAGATATAAGAAACGGGCCGGTTTTCGACGAAACTCTGTGGGAAAAGGAATATCACACGCACAACCCTTACACTTCGTCGAAATTAGAAAACAATGATGAAATACGTATTCCAATACAACAACAAGATGCTTACACATTGCCATGCGAAAGTTACTTATATATCGAGGGTCAAGTGTTTAAGAAAAATAAAACAGCTGGCACCACAGTTCCATTTATTAACAATCCTATGGCATACTTGTTTGAAGAGATTCGATATGAAATCTCAGGTGTTACAGTGGACTCTGTTAAAAAAGTTGGAATAACTAGCACAATAAAAGGTTTATTATCAATATCACCAACGGAAAGTAATGTACTTCAGACAGCTGGCTGGGTATTTCCTGGAAAAGAAACAATAACACCGGACAAAGAAGGCCACTTTGACTTTTGTATCCCTTTAAGATTGTTATTGGGATTTGCTGAAGACTACCAAAGAATTGTCATGAACGTAAAACAGGAATTGGTATTATTAAGGACTTCTACAAATTATGACATTATTGTTGAAAAAGCTGGAGTAACTGAAACAGCACTTGACTGGATGTTAACTCTTTCAAAAATTGTATGGAGAGTTCCTCATGTTCGATTGGCTGACCAACATAGGTTAACATTGTTAAAACAGTTAAATTCGGACAGGGACATTGTTTTACCATTTAGAAGTTGGGAAATGCATGAATACCCCAGCATGCCAGCTACTCAACGTCATTCGTGGCAAATAAAGACCTCTAACCAACTTGAAAAACCAAGATATGTTATTTTTGCTTTGCAAACCAACAAAAGAAACAACATAACTGCAAACGCTGGCACATTCGACTCTTGTAAATTTGTTAATGCAAAATTATTTTTAAATTCTCAATTTTTTCCCTACGATAATCTTAATGTCTCCTTTGCAAAAGAGCGGTACAGCATATTGTACGACATGTATTCAAGATTTCAGAAATCATATTACAACAAAATAAATACACCACTTTTAAACCCAGAACAATTTAAAACTTTAGCACCGATTGTGGTTATTGATTGTTCTAAACAAAATGAATCTATAAAAACTTCTGCAGTAGACATTCGACTAGAAATTGAATTTGAAGAAAATATACCTGCAAATACAATAGGTTATTGTTTAATATTGCATGATACGATTGTGACTTACACTCCACTTACCGGAATGGTTAAAAGAATAACATAAGTAAAAAAAAAAATTACCCCCCACTCCTTTTTAGAGGGGTATAAAAACGGGGGGCAGCTAAGATGGGATTCAGTTATTTTGATTGGTGAGCCAAGCGAACAAGCTAACTATGGATTCATCATGTGATCAAGAATTACTATTACCTAAAGAAGAAAAAGAATTAATAATAAAAACACCGACTTCACAAAAAAATAACAAAGAAAACTTAAAGAATATAGCTAAAGATTTGCTACTCTCAAAAAATGCAAAAAAGAAGAAATTGAATAACTACCTTGGTGAAGGTAATGATGAGGTTATGCCAAATCCAATTTCAGAGATTTTTTTGAAAATAGTGTATCCATTAACAGTGAGTATGGACAAAAGTATCATGATTGGTGTTTTTAAATCTTTGGATTTCACGCCAGGAATTTTGCTAACTCACAATTCAAAGTCAGTTTTATTTTCTGAACACGGATGGAACTCATTCAACAAAAACATGAATCTTGTACAGTGTTATTTGATTAATAAAGTGTATGGTAAAAAGACCTCCATAAGATTGACTGAATCAAACGTAGAAATCGACAATGTAAAGATACGTTCTGCACAAGGTGTTCGATTCAGAGATTTAACAAAGTATGACAGTAAAGTGGTTTTGAATGATAAAGAATTTTCTGTGATGATTGCTGTAACACCCGCTATAAACCGATATTTGGAACAACTTGTATTTTGCGGACCTGTCGTAAAAGACTATTTAACTGATGCGATTTGCAAACAACCAAATTTACATCTTATCTACGGACCAATTGATACTTCTATTTACAACCGACTTCCTCAAGAGGTTGATTTATTCCGATCCATGCTCAGTTGTAATACCGATGAAGAACCTGAAGATGAGGATGAGAATGGAGTTATTAAGGTAGAAGATGAGGAAGAAGAACAAGTTGGAGATGATGGAGCAAGCATTTAGGTTTAATATTTATTATTAGTAGTATGTATAGGAGATAGATTACATAAGACTGATTTGTTGATGAGTACTGTCTAGTCACATTGTAGTAGCCATGGAGAGAGAAGACAACTACCAATGTTTAAGTGTTCCTAACAAACAATGTATTATAGAATTTCAATCATTCATTGGAAATTCAAATGAATTTATTGTAAAAGAGCTAGTAATAATGGATTTAGCAACCAATATGTTAAATTACTTTTTATTTAAGCCTCCTCATGATTATAACAACTTATTTAACAAAGCTAAAAAAACAAACAAATGGTTAACTTATAATTTTCATAACATCACTTGGGACGAAGGCTTTACCCAATACGAAGAATTAGATAATATTATGAATCATTATTGTAAACAGTTTGATATAATTTATACTACTGGTTTGAAAAAAGCTTTATTCATTTCTCGATATTCAAGAGGAACTGTAATTAACTACTTAATTAGTAAATATTTCCACTATAACACTGGAGGTGGATTGTGTAACAGTGTTAAAAATGAAAAACACAAATTGAGAAATTGTTGTTTGATTAAAACACAACGTATTTTGGCTGCAATGGGTAAAATTCCAATGTCTTAATTTAAAAAACAAGTGGGGGGGGGAAAGGTATTTATATATAAAGCCGGAACGCACATGTACATACTATGAGTTGTGAGCAGTCACTCCTTGAACACTGTTGAACACAAGAACAAAATGGAATCGAAGAATTACGTACAAGAAATAGCTAACCGATTTAATGAACAATCAAAATCGGACTTATTGTCGTTGAAGAAATGTTGTGATCTAAAGGAAGAAAAACACTACACTGTCTTCAGTTTCAAAAAAGTTGAGACTTCTATTGGCGATGCAATATTGGTATCTCTCAGCGATACACCCTACAAAGATGGAGAACTTCCAAAATTCCAAGTTTACCTACCAAAGAGGTTTGTCATTCTACTTCAAAATGAAGATTTGGATTCTATCACGCCTGGAACATTTTACTTGGTCTCTCATGGAAAATGCGGAAACAATTCCACAGAACTTACTTTGCACTTAGTAAATAGTTTGTAAATAATAATTGTAAATAAAAATTGTAAATAAATAATGTAAATATGATTTGAAATAAATAAAATAAAAAAGTAAAAAAGGAATATAACCATCGGTTATATTCCTTTTTTTAAAAATTAAACTGGATGACCTTGACCGATATAAATAACAGGATCATTAAGACAGTCTCCTTCAGTATCGATTGAGTAGCAAGTGTAGACACATTTAATTTAGAAAAGAAAACAAAATTGACATGAGTATAGACAAGTTCGGTAGACATGCCAGTTCTACTGCGGGAAAAAAATCTCCATCTCATAAATTGTTTTTTCTAACACCAGGTGGTGATTATGATGCTAACGGGAAAATAATTCACAACTTGGGGAACCCAAAGTCATCATCGGATGCTATAACAAAAGGCTATTTAGAGGAGAACACAATTACAAAAGGTAACAATACTAATTATGATGCAAAACAAAAACTGATCCGCAATGTTAAACAACCATTACTTGCAGACGATGTTGTAACAAAAAGATATTTAGAAAAAGAAACATTAACAAAAAATGAGATTGGCCACTACGATGCACGTGAAAAATGTATTGTTAATTTACGCAAACCATCATTTCCTGCTGACGCGGCCAATAAGGAATTTGTTGATAGTAAAACAATTGCAACCACCAGCGATGGTGATTATGATTTAAAGTATAAACGTCTTCGGTATTGTGCTGATCCTGATTTACCGAATGATGCTGTAACACTACAATACGTTGAAAAATTAACACCGCACTCTTTAGTTGACCATTGGGATTTTTCCGGAAAAAAACTTAGTAATATAGGAGACGCTGTTTATGATGGGGAAGCAGTAAATATAAGAACGCTCAAGAAAATGGCACCCGGTCTTAAAATGGGTAACACTATAAACGCAGCAAATTTAAAAATATCACAACTTGCTGACGCAACCACTGATACGGATGCAACAAATTTAAGAGTTGTTAGATTTGAAATCGAGAAAACAAATAAATTACGTGACGAACAACTGAGTCGATTTGGAGCTGCTTTATTTAACTACATACACAAGGCTGCAAGAAGTGCTTCTGACTCGAATATTAATAAAGACAATTTCTTGGATTGGGAACAAATAAAAAATAACAAACAATTGACAGAGAAAACAAATTAATGATAATAATAATAATAAAGTACTTGTACTGTATAAAAGGTCTCGCATGGAAGGGATATTCCTTATAGTAGTATAAGCGTTCACCTAGTAAACATATCAGTTGGCAACAAAACATGGAAGTTTTTGACAATCGTTTTAACTATCTTATATCTAGTCCTTTGTATTTGTTTAACTTTACAAATGTTATTAGAGCAATTTTAAATGCAAAAAAATTTGTTCGACTTTATATTAAAAGCCGTTTTCCACCACCTTCATTGTCAACATTGAACAGTTGCATTTTTATTGAGCAAGCAATTGAATTTCGTGAAATCGAAATTCGTACCACCATGCAACTTGATAAATTTAAAACAGAAGCACAAGAGATGATACACTTTGAATGTAAATTGGAAGTTGACGTCATCGTTTGGAAAAACATAACACTATCGACTGTTAAGAGTCTTAATGAACAGTTGCACAGTAGCAACGGACATGATGAGGTTGATCATCACCCATTGAATCTATAATAACTCAACAAGGATGAATTTAAAGGAAACATTTATTGAATTTCAAACTTTACATATTTTTGAAAAACAAAAAGTAGATGATTTTATTGAAGAACTTTTAAATTTAATTCTATTAAAATTTAAAATAAAACTAGAAATGACAGTTAATACTACAGAAAAGGTTTTTCAAGTTAACAATATAATAAACTTGTTACATATGTTTCAAGAATCTAATAATTAATTTGTTTGTATTGGAAGTTATAAATAAAAGTGTGTTTCCTCCAGTATGCACACTACACGACTTGCTCTTGTAGTGTGCACATCTCTCTGTACTGTTACACAATTTCATTGCAATGAGTTTGCGTGAAGTTTTTGTTGAATACGGTTATCTGTGGGTGACTTCTGATTTCGACATAAACTGGCTTATGAATCAAATCTACAAACTGTTCAACAGAGGTAATGACATAAAATCAAATATCATAACATATCGTAGAGACGAAGCTCATCTTAGTGATTCTGATGCAGAAGAAGAAGAAGAAGGTGCTTATTTTTTATCGAAAAATAAAAACAAGAAAGTACACCTGGTACCAATTGACGACAACGAAGAAATGACTTTGCGTGCAAAACTTGTGGAATACGATTACTTTTGGTTAACAAAAGAAGAAGATTTGGAATGGCTTAAGAAAGAAATGTACAGGCTTTTGTGCAACGGGTGGGACATGAAAATGGATGTGTCGGCTTATCGTAAGTGTGAAAAAAAACTTGAAGAACTACAAGTTGAACAACTACAGCAACGGGATCGAGAAGAACAAAACACTTCAGTGGTGGTGGCCGATACAGAAAAATTGTAAATAACATTTTACATAAAGAAAATAAAAAATCAATTAATTTTTATTATTCATAATTTTGATTATTAATAATAATAATAAATAATTTAGAAATACATGTTAAGCATTTTTGTTTGTAAATAATTATTGTACATAATTTTAGTATGTAAATAATAGTTTAAAATTAAATTGTAAATAACATTTTCAATAAAAAATAAAATAAAAAAATAAAGAAAATAAAAAAAATCTAATTAATTTTTATTATTAATAATTTTTATTATTAATAATAAAAATTAATTAGATTTTTTTTAAACTTTCAAATGACCTTGAAAACAATGACGTCATAGGTATGACGTCACTTCATGGTTGGCTGATTATGACGTCACTTCATGGTCGGCTGATTATGACGTCACTTCCGGGTCATGCTCAACAGAGCGTGTAATTTATTCACTGTGCCAGAGTGCCTGGTCTGCCACTACTGGTAGCAGCAATAACATTTGCCTATGCTCATTTTCAACACAACATAAAATACAAGAAGTAATCTTCTACCAAGGTTTGTATACAAATATGTTTGAATATTAAGGTTCTGCCTTGCTCTGGAGAAGGTCATTATAAAGCATTTGTTGGGGTTTAGATATACTTAATTGTGACGAAGAAATGGCAACGTGTTGAAATATCCGGTGTCATTTATAGATAGACTGAATAAGAAAGGTCTCAGGTGTGATCCTTGGAGAACACCCTATATACATTTATTGGTCTTGAAAGAGCTTGAGAATGTCTACCTTGAAGAGTGCGATTTAATAAATAACGCTTGAACCACAATAGCAGTGATCCATTGACTCCAAAAGCTTGTATTTTCTGGAATAACTGAGGATGTCTGATTATCTTAAAAATCCTTTGCAAAATAAAGGTAAATGCAATCTAATTGATTCCCGTTTGTGAAGACGGACAGGTCGTTACCGAGAAGAGCCTCCTGTTTGGAACCTTGTTGCTGGGTAATAACAATTAAAGACATTCATGAAGTATCAATCTCGAACACGTTTGCCAAAGCCCGCCTGAATAAGCAGCAGAGTGAAATCTTTCCACCGCTGAGCTGCTTTACTTCACGGGCGTGACTAACTTCCGCAACAGTGTTTGGTTGAAAAAAAACTGTAATGAGCTGCACAAGTTTGTTTAATTACTGTTTATTGTTGACATTGTTATTGTGTTATTACTATTATTAGTTGTTATTTGTATACTAAAAAATGATCTAATTCAATAGTTCTGCTGCCAATGACGTAATGGGTGGGTCTTGATATAACGCTGCCAGCACACGGACTTCCGTCTTCTTGATTGCCGTGACAATTTTTTACTGGACTTTCATAGTGGGGTAGGTGTAATTACTTCCACCTCACCTGTTTTAATTTGCATCTCACTCGCGCCAGTGAATTCAGTAGGTTGTTTTCTAAGTGGCCTATTCATAATAATAATTAATCTTGTATTGTTAACTATTACAGATTTTAAAACGTTGTTTACATTGTTAAAATCTATTTTGTTTTGCGCTTTCTTTAAGAAAGACCCTTCTTGGTAGAGAAAGACTAGGTGGTTTAATTAGGTTTCGATATTCAAAATCGTATAGTTGTATTTTTAACTAATTGAATTTTTACAACTGTTAATTTATGTAGTTATTTTTTCTACTTTAATTACAGAATAACAAATAATGATATTATTAATAATATTTCTGTAACATTTTATATCAATATTATATATGCATCTGTAAATCGTCTTCAACATGCTTGAGAATGTAAATCCGGTAGTAATGGCTCATTCCAAAGGATGAGGACTCCTTAGAGATCTAAACAATTTAATAACTGACAACAGCGGCGTCTTATCTTTGTAAGCCGTAGCTTGTTACTAGCAATACAAGTGGATTTCTCCTATTATGTGAAACTTTCAACATCGAACTTCATAATGTACTAGAATAGTCAAGGCTTTTCATAAATAAGGATATAATATATACTAGTATATACCTTGAGAAATATTTACCGTGGCTGTTTAATAACTTTGGTTTATTTAAATGAAATGTAAGAGAAGGAACGGTAATAAAATGAGCATTTAAATCATAACCTGACAATCTAATATTGCCTATCCTATATTAATATAGAAAACAGCATAATAGTATCTATTGTTTTATAAAATATCATTTACAGTATTCATTCATATGGGTGGGGTGGGGGGGGGCTAAAAACAAAATTCATACTGTTTATTTCACGAAAACATTTCCGAAGACATTTTATGTCATCCATCAAAAATGTAATACGGTTTTAACTGACTAGTTGTGAGATCAAATAAATATTATAATAGAAAGTCTTGAAATTGATTTTTTAAACATCCCTTGTAATTTTTATTTACTTTCGTCACATTAATTAGAACTATAGTCTACAATAAATTATTTAAAGGGAAATTATTCTAATGCTCTATGATTTACCGTATTATAGTTATAAATTTTTTTTTATCCGTGTGTTAAGGGCGTTTTGAGATATTGTTATATTTAATGCCTTTTCGGAGGACAAACTAACGTCCACGTTAGTAAAAGAAATAGTTCAAATGACGCTACCACGAACGATCACAGGAATATTCCTTTTATATTTAGAAATTAAGGAAAAGAACCAACTGTACCTTTAGAGGAGATAGTGCATATCTTGGAGCGAAGGGCTGTGAGGATGAGAGATGACCGTAGAGATGTATCCACCAGGCTTGGGATGTCGATGTTGTCTAGCGGTCAGTTCGGAGCACAACACAACACTATTGAGAGTTCACACACGTTAGAGAAATTTGAATAAGCTGCTGGGTAGATCGAGAGAAGAGAGATTGAGAAAAAACACGATCACTGATTAATGAAATAAGAATTATACAGTGTAAGAGAGGGTCACGGCAATTGCGACGCGAGAACCGAGAAAACCGTTCGCGTAACAGCATAAGTTCAACTGTGTTTTTAATTTTAGGTAGAGGGGGAGCGTGTTGGCGGGGTTCACACCACCGGTTACAAGGGTTAGCAATGTCACCTGATATTTGACTTTTGGCAAGTGCATGTGCATAGAGGCCAGTAATATTATTTAAATGTAGTAACAGGTGAATGTTATGAGTAACAATTTATGCTTAAGAGTTTATAAAAAACAGGTAAGAAGAACAAACTATTAAATTACTTAATTATGAGTTATAATTAACTATATGTAGAATATTTATTACTAAGTACGGAACACCGTGTATTTAAAATATAAATATTGAATAATTCCTCCATTATGGAAAATGTCATCCGTTTGCCGACTATGACAAACGTTCGTCGTACACCTTTTTGCGATCGACAGGATAGTTTGAAATGTTGGTTGATATTACAGCATTAACAAGTTGAGAGTACTATAATACAAAAGGGGGATTGCGAACTTTCAGTATTCGTTCGCTTTAAGTGGCCACACTTCAACTGCAGACGTAAGAGATACAGAAACACACTGACACTTGTTATTAACGTTTGTGGATCTTGAAAAGAGTGGAAATCGAAGTTTTAGTAGCTTTGCTATTAAAAAAAATTAGAATATTTTTATACTTTATTCTCATTCATATTGATTTTAAGAATATTTCACTCGGGAGGGTACATATACGCGTAACATTATTTCCAAATTGTTAAACGTCATTTGATTCCATTTGCGATTGATTTCACTTTATTTCCTTACCAAAGACAATTTTAGATAGCCGATTTCAATGTTGTTAATTTTTTGAAAATAACTTTAAAAATCAAATTAACCAATTAATAAAAACAAGCTGTTAGATTATCGCCAGCATAAATTGTGTGGTTGGTTCCTTCTAAAGTATCTGTTGACAGCTTTAAAATCATATTTTAATTCCCCCATCAACTAGGTTGTTCAGTAGTGAACATCTTTGAATGAAGCAACTTAACAATTATTTTGTACATATCCGTGGCAATGGGGGATGTTCAAAGATGTTCTTGGTTGTAGTAGGACATTGCTGAACCAATTGGCCACAATTCAAGTGCACTAATGAATCAAAGAAAAAAATACCGCTGCATCAAAAAAAAAAAAAAAAAAAAAAAGAAAAAAAGAAATGCCTGTCGCACAAATGTACATTATGAAGTTAGTCATGAAAAAGAGTTAACAAATATCTAAAACATTACTCTAAAACTTAGTTAAGTAAGCATCCTTAATGCTTATTCAACGTCCTTAATTGGTTAAGTAAGCATCCTTAATGCTTACTCAACGTCCTTAATTGGTTAAGTAAGCATCCTTAATGCTTATTCAACGTCCTTAATTGGTTAAGTAAGCATCCTTAATGCTTATTCAACGTCCTTAATTGGTTAAGTAAGCATACTTAATGCTTATTCAACGTCCTTAATTGATAAGTAAGCATTAAAATCCTTTTTGCCATTAAAATCTTTGAACATCTGTCATTTTGTAGGCTACTGGATCAACCTTTTATGCGCTGTTTGTGATATTCATCTGTACTAGAAAATTCCTTTAAAACGATGTACATCTATGACCTTTTATATATTTTTGTCGAACTCATTGTAGAACATCATCCAATGCAAGTGAAGAGTCACCAACTACCCTAAAAAACTATTTCATAAGTCCAGTAGACATTTACAAAGTTTTACTTTCCCAACTTGAGCTAGAAAATGAATATTAAACCGTCTAGAACAGGACCTTCAGTGTAACTTTTAAAATGTTAAACCAGCGTCATTTTTAAAAGAGCGAACCTTTTGAGTTTTGTTTTGAGGGTTTATGTTTTATTACTAAAGACCTACTCTATTTGATATACTACTCGACCTATGCTTTATTTAAGATTTTCTTCTGACTCCTTGCGGGTCATCCCCGTGATATGACAGAAAAACGGCAGTCACTTATAAAAGTAGACTATAATGTGCAGTAATTATGTGCCAAGGTTTATTGCTTTATCTGTAATTAGTCAACAATTATTAATCAGTTCCGGAACTTTTCTTCCACACTGTATATTACACAATTATATATCCATCCAATTTATGTCTTATTGGTTTGTATTTGGTGAAAAGCTGATAAATACATTCGAATATCTTAAGAAATATTATTGAGAAGTTCGGTGAGATAAACAGTGAGTCTCTGCTCCTTTGGTATTCCGGACGTTAAATCCCAAGTTTCAATGTATACCCTCTCGGCCGTCTACAAACAGACCAGCCTCAATAAAGCTCCAACGGCCCTTGACCGTCCACTTAAGTTGTTAGCTCTACTGATTATATCATGGTAGAAGCTAAGATTCATCTGGCAAAATGGCCCGAGTAAGTCAGTAAATTAAATACACATTAAGAAGCTTCATATAAAAATCAAATATTTAATATAACTTTATAACAGATTTTAAGTAACATACAAATAGATTGAAATAATATTTGTTTTTTTTTTCATTACAGGAATATACATATATCATGAAGTGATTTGCCGACAATTGAAATCGTCTCAACTGTAGCTGTAAGGATAAAATAATTCTATACGAAAGTTCGTACAGCAATATTAAAGAAAAATTAGTTGGAATATAGTAAATATTATGAAATATATATGATTTTATTGGAGGTAAATTGAAGTCCCTCCTCAAAAATTGTGTTTCTTTTAAATTATTTATTAACAAAAATATTTAATCTGCGCAGCAAACGAGATAGTAAAATGGAGAATGTGTAACAGTCATTTTGTTTGTTATCGAAAGTCTTGTTAGAGACAACGAATCCCTTGCGGCAGTTTGCTCATAAAACCCTATTTCCAGCTCCTGCTTTGTAATTCTATTAAATCAACTCCTAAACCAAAATTTACTTATCTGATCTGTATTAATTTTTGTCTTTACTGTTGTTTGTTGAAATTTCTGTAAAATTGTTGAATTAACAAATTTCACAATAAGTATCACAATACCGAATTTAAATGTGTTTAAATTTGCTCTCAATCAGCCCATGTACACGCAAGAGTGTCGTGTATTACACCTGTTATAGGCTGAAATACTCGACATTTCAGAACCTTGTTCCCCTTCAACAATTTTCGTCACAATCTCCTAATTAAATCAAGAGCGACTGTTCCAAATTATTACGTCACTTAAATGTAGATTCACCATCTACTTAGAAAGATGTTAATTTTAAATGAAAATGCATAAAATGTTTGTTGGCTTCCAGGATAATGACAATAAATAAATTCATCGAAAGTCAGTTTATTTAGATTTACATTATTAAAGTAAAATGCAATAGAATTAGAATTTATTTCATTTTTAAATGGGGGATATTATTTTAGTAGTAGTAGGTGGGTAGTGTCAACTGATGAATTTATCATAATTGTAAACCATACAACACCATTATTCTGTGGAGTAATATAGAGGGATCAGAATGATACTAAAAATTGCAATATTTTAGAATGGTAACTGTTGTGGAATACATATTCAAATATGTATATTATTAGTATTATGTTAGGAGTCAAGCTTACGCTTACTACTACCTAGCGGGAGCGGGAGGTACCATAGAAAACAGAAAAAACACAGGTTCTTCTGAAACTGTCAACTACTATAATCAGTCAGCTGATCTGTTGTATACGTCAATGTTTATGAATGACCAGTCAAGAGTTATACGAGTGCTGTCACAGTAGATAGAGGCTGTTTAGTGTCACTTGTTTTAATGCAATAGATATCTGGGCTATCTGTTGGATGAACGGATTTGGGCGAGCCGGTGGCCGAGTGGTCTAAGGCGTCAGGACTTTGAGCTTGGGTTAGAGATAGCGCTGGTTCGAATCCGGCCTAGACTGAAAAGATTTATCAGTAATATTCACCTTGTACTGTACAGGTTCGCCCCCTTACTCTGACTGAATAAGTTCCTCGCACAGATCAATGGTCTATGGGGAATGGTCAGAGTAAGGTTAAAGGAGGAGATCGGCCTCTCCTTACAAAAAAAAAAAAAAAAAAAGAAAAAAAAATGTGAATTCTTTCAGCAATACGCTACATCAGTGGTTCCCAACTGGTGGGCCGGGGGCCACTTGTGGGCCGCGTGCCGCTTGCTACTGGGCCGTGGTGAAACTTAAAATTATATTAAATTCGTGGAAATTAAGTACGGTATTGGCAAATAGGTCGTCGCGGATAAAATATTAATGTAGGAATTGTCTCCGATCGTGCTTGGCCTTGCGGAGAGTGTGTTGTTGTAAAACAGTGTCGGCAAGGTCATCGCTCCCTCCTCCCTCCTACCCTTACTATGGTCAAAACACTCAAAACCGGTTCTCTGCAGTCTGCACTCAGTGCAGTGGTTGTCACCTTGTCACGTTCAGTTCAGTTGTGGTAGTAGTGTTGTGTTGGCATTTGGATTAATAATTATGCGGAAGTAACATTTTTAGTGGCAGTGGTTGTATTTACGTGTCGAATTTTACTGTGTCTGCTGTAAGATACGTGCATCTTACAAGTCAATATGGATGCTTGGTTTCGGACAGGATCTTGCCGTACGAGAAATGTGTCAAATGATGAACCTTCCTCATCCACTTCTACAACTAGTGAGGCAGTAAGTAAGCCAAGTTCGAGTAGTACCTCAATGGCCAAGAAAGGTAAAACTTATAGTCGAAAATATAATCCTGATTTTTTGAAATTCGGATTTGTGTGTTCTGGTAATGAAGAAGAGCCTTTGCCTCAGTGTGTAATTTGTTTTGAATTGCTATCCAACGAATGTATGAAAGTCTCAAAACTTGAAAGGCATCTGTAGAATGTGTAGGAAAGTCTCTCCAATATTTTCAAATAAAGAAAAGAAATTTATCGATGACTAAATCTACCATGGAAAAATCTTCCAAACAAAACAAAATAACTACCAGAGTTTCATATGAACTATCTTTGTTAATTGCAAAGAAGGGATCAGCTCACACAGTGGGGGAAGACCTAATTATACCTGCAGCAAAAATAATAAGTAATGCTTTGTTTGATGAGAAAAGTACCAAAAAAATCAATCAAATTCCATTATCCAATACTACTATCAAAAGATGAATTGATGAAATGTCACAGAGTGTAAAGGAATCTGTCATTAACGTTTTGAAACAAAGTGAATATTTTTCTCTGCAACTTGATGAAAGTGCAGACGTAGCTGGTCAGGCAAATTTATTAGCTTTTGTTCGTTTTGAACTCAATGGGAATATTGAAGAAGAAATGTTGTTTTGCAATAGCTTACCGTCAACAACCACTGCTGAGGAAATTTACAAGTTACTTGACAATTTTATCACAGAAAATCAATTAGATTGGTCAAAGTGTGTAGGTTTGACAACTGACGGAGCAAGAGCTATGTCTGGAGTTCATACTAGTTTGATTGCCAAAGTTAGATCAGTAGCTCCCTTTGTCAAATGGACACATTGCAGCATTCATAGTGAAGCTCTTGCAGTGAAAGGTTTGGGTGAGAGTCTGACAAAAACTCTTGAAGATGCAGTAAAAATCGTTAATTTTATCAAATCAAGGCCAAAAAACTCGAGACTTTTCGGTATTTTATGTGATGAAATGGGCAGTGAACACAAACAGCTTTTACTTCACTGTGAAGTTCGGTGGCTATCCAGAGGTAAAGTGCTATCAAGATTATTTGAACTTCGTGATGAACTCAGGATTTTCCTCATGGAGGACGAATATGATGGAAAACGTGCAAGTTCTTTCTTAGAATACGTGACCGATGAAAACTGGCTAAAGCGGTTGGCGTATTTGGCAGATATTTTTAGTGCCCTCAACACTTTCAATTTAACTCTTCAGGGCAAGGATACTCATATGTTTCTTGTACAAGACAAGATAGAAGCTTTGATAGTAAAACTTCGACGATGGGCTCAAAAAGTGGAAAACAATGCTTTCGATGCATTTCCTGTACTACACGATTTCCTTGAAACAAACGAAGTCAAAATTGATGAACCAACAGCAGCAACCATAAAAGATCACCTCTCATCTCTGGCATCTAATCTCAGGTAATTTGAAATTTAATTTCACACTATAAATGTATCAACATTTTTATTTCAAATTCGTATATTATGCTTTGTGTCTCTGTACTTTTTATTTTGATCTGAGAAACTATAATTAAGAAACTGTAACTAAGAAACTAAGTCTTTTCATATTTTTTGTAGGCGCTACTTCCCTAAAATCGATGATGAAGTTCAATGGATGTTCAACATTATACATCAACCCTTTTGATGAAGATAACTTAAAAAAGGCTAACATGCCTTCAAGTGAAGAGGACTCTTTGATTGAGCTGTCTTGTGATCATGTTCTGGAATCAAGTTTCAAAACGACCCCATTGATTCTTTTTTGGATGAATGTGCGAAAGGACTATCCCGCAATCAGCAAAATAGCACTAAGACAACTGTTGGGATTTTCAACAACTTATCTATGTGAGAGAGCCTTTTCTACTTTAGTTTATTTCAAAAATAAGTATAGGAATAAGTTAAATGTGGAGAGTGACTTAAGGTTGAAATTGTCAAGTTTCGTTCCCGATATTGATACATTAGTACAGGATAAACAATGTCAAAAATCCCATTAAGTTCGGACAGCCTTGATAATGTACTTGCAAATAAAGTTTCTTCAGTAAAAAGTGTTTTTTTTCTTTTTTACCCAATATGTTTTAATTTAAAAACCTATCTAAAACAATTTAAATTTATACTTAGAAGAATATATATATTTTTTCTAGGTGGGCCTCGAAATTTAAAAAATATATATACCTGGGCCCCCAAGCTAGAAAGGTTGGGAACCACTGCGCTACATCATTCATTTATTTGTCACCATGGTGCCATGATATGTCGCATATTACATGTAGTTCAATGCTACAGCACGTTACCATGTAAATAAATGAGTACAAATATATAGATTTCATCTTAATATTAATTAAACAAAAGTTACATCACAGAACAATTTCGTATGATCTTTTCCTTACTACTTTTTTTGTTTCCGTTAATTTCACTACCGATTGCTAAATATTCTATTGCTCTAAAAAAATGTTCCCTAATCATTTTTACGTCCACTGTGGATTCCTTATCCGCTAGGAATCCGATATCGCTGGCCTTATCTTATCGCTTTCCAAGAACTTGCACACGGAGAGCGCATTCGGAGGTAAGGCAATGATTGAATTTACCAGTTTGTGATCAACTTAAGTAGCCACTTAACCTAACCTGACCTGACCTAACTATAATTATGATAAAAAGTAGTGGTAGTGAAGTAACGGAAAAGGTCCAATCCGTGAGTTTAATGATCTATTTCCGTTAATGTTTCCTACAGTCAGAGTAGGTCAGGTTTGCCAACTTTGACCACATTAGTGCATACTTTTGTAGTAATGGTACTACGAATAATAGTGGTAACTGACGCTTTGTATCAGGAATCTTACTAACCAGTTACACGCCAATAAATAAGTTTGTGTGCATTATGACCATATTATCATTGAAGCCTTATGATTACCATGCAATCTTATATGATGTATTTTTTTAGTAAAATTAAATTTAAAAATATATATTTTATTGTAATTATTTTACTTTATTAGAAATATTTAGTTAGACACAACATTCTTAGAGACAATTATTAAAATATAATTACTGAGAAATTTAATATGGAGGTAGAAATTAAATCTTTTTGCATCATAAATAAGGTTTGACATATTTCTTATCGTCCAGAAATCCAAAGGTTTACATTTGACATTTAAAACTAATTACAAACAGAAAGTTAGGTTGAAGGTGGCTGTACGGAGAGTGGAATTTTGAAAGTGGCTATACGGAACATTATAATTCAGTGACAAAGTGGTTGTACAGTATGTGATAAGTCAGTGAAAATAATGATACCAATGGGATAGTGGGTGGGTCAATACCACTGGACGTGCACGGGAGGATAGGTGGCTACATAATCGATCAGGTATAAAGTGGTTGTACCTAAAATTCCAGTTAGAATTCTTTACAAAGATTTATGTTATACGTGGTTCAGAATCAGTATAGTTTATATTCAATTCTTAATCTTGGGTCGTAACAAATTACAAAAAATATATCGTTGGGTGCCTTATGTTAGCTAACATATTTTTGTAAATATACTTACGCATTAATGAAATAAACCTAAAATATTCATAATTTAGTCAATTTGTATAAATAAGTAATGATAGCATGCGCTCTTGCCGTATGTTTTAAAATTATAGTGATGATGCAAAACCAGAAATAAGATTGTGAAATATAAATTAAATTCAAATTATAGTGTTACATTAACCAATTTAAAATATAAAAAATATAAAACTTAAAATATATAATCCATTTTACATCTCTTAGTGACAAGAATAATTATTAGTGTAATTTTTATTCATTACATAAATTATTTATAATCAGAAACACATATTATGTAAACGTATGACTTCACAAGGCATGTAAGCCAGGTGGCACTTGATAGCGTGACTGTTTTACACCTGACCCAAGAGCTTACACTCTACTAACTACAACCTCTTAAACAGAGTAATCGGGGTTTGAACACACTGATTGAAAACTTACAAGTTATATAAATTCAATTTAATAATATACATTTTTCTGATATACTAATATTTTACAACTATCATAATAAATCAGTTAAACGATTTCATATTGTAAAAAGAAGTTTTAATCGACAACATTTTTGTTTGAACAAAGACTAAATTAAATATATTTTCGCGCGTTCGAGCACTTTGGAAATCGATAAACATTGAAATAAAAGTTTTAATCAAATGCATTTCCCAACAGAGCTCTCTGTTTAGCACTCAAAATTATCTCTTTCTCGGCTTGGGAAATCTTCTATATCGAATATCTATAGAAACCGTCTGCAAATAAATAACTAAAAAAGAAAGGAAGACGTAATTTATTTGCTCACATTTCTGACAATCCAAATAGAACTTTGATTGATTCAGTGCAACAAGTACTAGACAAGACACTCTTTTATTGGATTTGAGCTGTTCATTATTAAATTTCTATAAACTTGTTAATTTTAGGTTTTTTAAAATACTATACTTAGGGTTACCATAGAACTCAGAACTCCTTGCATTGGAGGGGGGTTTTAT